>JACBWW010000055.1:363916-533321 GCA_020086605.1 Lanius collurio
ATGGGGAGTCATTTAGAGAAACAGCATTTATGCGGGAGGCAGCAGCCAGGCTGCTCCTTGCAACCCGCTGGCACAGACAAATAAATAAAATTAGGCAGAATCCGCTGAAGACTTGAACAAGTGTATTTTTAGAAATATTACTTGCTTCAGTGCAAAAAAAAAAAAAAAAGGAGAAGTCTATCTTTATTCACTTGCCCTACTTTCTTCCTGGTGAGTTTCTGGCTGATTAATAGTGTAAATGATTGCTCAGCAATACACAGTGTACATGAGATTGGAATGGGGGAACCATCTGCCTTAAAAACAGACCTGGAGCTGGTTTCCGCTCTTAGGTGGAAGGTGCCTTGGGAGAAAGGTTGCTGAAGCCGGTGGAGTTAGTCCAGGAGAACAGTATAATTTAGGGGGGAGGGGGCCCTCTCCTCTTTCCCCACCCTCGGTGTTTTTATTTTAATTTTGTGTTTAACATCTGTGTTGGGAAGTGTATTTGAACTAGGGTGCCATTTCTTTTTAAAACTGTACCCACACGTGCTTGGGTTTGGGTTTTGTTTTTTTTTTTTCCTGTTTGTGGCTTTTTAATAGCAATGCACACCAGATACAGTCAGGGTTTTGTTTTCGCTTTAGGAGGAAATGTATATTCCCTCCCTCTCGCTGAGACCCAGCGGCAGTGCCTGGTCAGTGAGCAGAGCAGTGCTGGCATTTCAGGGTAACCGGAGACAAGGGGACCTGAAACCCCGACCCACAGCGGGGTGGGACAGCAGAGCCCTGCTCCCCTGCCCAGTGGTGGCCAGTCTGCCAGCACGGGGCTGCTGCCACTCAGACCTCTGTCCCCTCTCAGGGGGAAAGACCTGCTATGGCACTTTCCTGTAAATGATGAGAGATGTGGTGGTTTGCAAGCGAGACAAGAATAGGAGCTTAATTTGCCAAGGAATAGATCTTCTTCTAAACTAAGCTCCTCTAGCACTTAGAATAATTGTTAAAGATCGTAAATTCAGCAGATAGGGCACGAAGCGTGAATCATTCCATGGGGTCTGAATCAGAAATCAATAGTAAATTTGCTGCCTGAGCACAAAACATGGCAGGGAGGAGTAATTCCCCAAGCCTTGCAAAATTTTTATGTATTAGAAAAGAAGTGTCACATTGCTGCAGGTTTGTAGATGAGTCTGGGTGGAGGAGATGCTGCTCTTGTGCTTCTTGTGTGTTTAAAGGGGTGAGGGGTGATTCTGTGAAATGCTGGGAGCAGGTAGTGACTCAAAAATCTGGCTAAAGGGGTGATTTGTTCCCAGCAGCGGGGAAAGGAAGCGTTCAGAACGCTTATCTCCGAGTTTGACTCACTGAAATGTTCCAGGAGGCTGGGGCTTGTAAACCACAGGGAAATGTGTGTAAGAGAGGTGGACCTTTGACTGCCAGTTTGCCCCGTCCTTTGCTTTGGCATCCCTCCTCCTGTCCCAAGGAAGGGAGGTGGATTTGCAGGGTGGCAGTGTGCTGTTGAGGGCTGAACATGGCACAAGCAGAACCCTGCACACCAGCATTCATTTCAGTTTGCCACTGCCCACGGGCTTACAGGGTGGAATTTGTAGATCTGGGCTGGGAGGTGACATAGGAGGTGGCAGGAGCTCCTGTTTTTGCCACACTATAGAGTTTATTTTGGCCACACAGGCTCCACCACAGCAGTGCATCTGCTTGACGTGCTGGCAGCTGGGTCAGGAACAAAGCACTGAATTCTGATTAAAATGCACGGCCTGGTGCATCGAGTAAGCACACTTGGGGCTGGCTCCTGCCTTCTCTGTGACATGTTTCTATCCATCACTGGGCACAGTGCTCATTGCCGTGGTGCCCAGGAGTGCCCTTGTGGTTGCAGAGGGCTGATTGTGCCAGGATAGGAAGGATTCTCAAACCAGAGATCTTCCAGTGGTGGTGCTGGTAATGAGGACCGTTAATGTTGCAGAAAACTGTAATTTAAAACAATGAGGCCATTGAACAGGTAGCACTGCATATTATACTGACAAGGGGATAAGGTAAACTACATTATAATGTTCTTTTGTATGGGCAAGGAGATATTTTTGCTAGTCCACTCACCATGTTTAATAGCCAGATGACCTGGCAGTGTTATTAGCAGAATAATGATTAACAAAGGGATTCACACAGGCTGTTGACAGGCATGTTGGAGAAGCAGATTTTTGCAATAAAATGAGAATGAGCATGAGGAGGGATACACTGGGCCGTGGCCTCTGGTGGTAAATGCACAGCTGATCCCAATAGGAGAGAGCAGAAAGATAGGGTTGGGTTTGGTGTTTTTTCCCCTACTTTTTTTTTTTTTTTTTTTTTTTCTCAGAAAATGCAAGAGCCTGTCATCTCTTGCTGAAGGCAGTGGCCTTGATCCTTCTCAAATATTCAGGTCAATAGCTTTTCCTCTGCTGCATCCATCTGCAGGGCTGGGCCTCTGGCTGATGTACCAGCGGTAGCAGTGGGCTCTTCTGCAGTAACTGCCACACCTGGATTCATTTGAGTTGCTTTGTGAGGTGTGTGGGAGGTTATAAAAGATCTCAGGGAGGAAAACCTTTCCCAGGGAGCTGATAACCCCTGGATTGGGACTGGCTTGGGGCCAGCAATTCCCCCCTGCTCACAGCTCTTCCTTGTCTCCCAGGTAGGGGCTCGCCCTGGGCGTAGGTCACCAGGCTCACCTGGGATGTACAGCTTGGCTCAGGGTTTCCTGCAAGGCAGGGAGTTTAAAAAGAGCCTTTTTGGGGAAGAAGCAGTTGTTTTCTTCAGGTATCTGGATGCTGCTTTTTGTTTTGAGCTCATTAACAAAACTGAGGCTTTTGTTATTTACTTCAGTGAAGTGCTGACTGTGCATTGTCTGGAAACTGTATCCTAAAATCGTTTGTTGTTTTGGAAAAGCCTGGCCTTTAATGCTCAGGCTTGGAGAGGAGACAGCGCAGAATTTAAGGAGCCGGTGAGTATTAGCTGTTGCTGGGAAGAATTGGATGAAACCCAAGAATGTCGCTACTCTTCTTTTAGCTTTGCTTTGTACAGAAATGAAGTTTCGGTGGCCATTTGTTTGCATTAGTTGATCGCTGTCAATGAAGATAAAAGCTGGCGTGTTAAAAACCCACAAAACTCAAACATGCTGGCATTGTCCTGTTTCTAGAACTTTGTCAGTTTATGGCATATTTCATCATCATTAAAGATTTAGGAGAAGTTCTAATGGGGGATAAGCACTGCAAGCCACCACTCAGGAGCATTACCCTGGCAGCATTATTTTAGGTTTCTTCTTCCAGCACCTTTTAAAAAACTCTGTAGCTCAACAGAACTTGGGCAGCTTTTGTAAAGGTCACCTTCCTAAATAGAAATAGGAACAAACTTGACTGGAGATGACTTCTGGAGATTAAAAACAAGACATGAAAAGCTTTTTTTTTTCCTGTGTTTTACATGATAATGCTACCATACAAAATTTGGGGCAGATGTTCAACAAATAAATATATTTATTCACAGTTCACAAGGAAAGACACTCTGAAGAGTATTCCATCAGGGACTTAATCTGTCTTCTTCCAGTGTCATTCAGTGCATGTGTAAGCTATGGACCATGCCAGTATCCTTGTACTTTGTCTATTTTAGAACCTTTTGAGTTCTAAACCATAAAACTTGGCAGCAGAATACTCTCTGAATGGTCTCTGAGTCATAGAATAGTTTGGGTTTGACGGGGCCTTAAAGCTTATCTAGTTCCAAAACCTCTGCCGTGGGCAAGGACACCTTCCCCTAAACCAGGTTGCTCCAAGCCCTGTCCAGCCTAGCCTTGAACACTTCCAGTGATGGGGCATCCACAGCTTGTCTGGGTTTTATGTTTCAGTGCCTTGCTACCCTCTGAGAAAATAATTTATTCCTAACAACTGATCTAAATCTTTCCCCTAATTTAAATCCTCCCAAAGGGATGGCAATGTCCAGCTCCATTCCTTGAGCCATTGGTGCAAGCATGTATCCTCCATGCAACCTGTGCATATTCTTGTGTGTGCTCATGAAAAGTTACAACAGAAAAGGGTCTGTCTTCTGTCAAATCTTTCTCTGGGGTTGATTGTATTCTTTTTCTCTGCCATTTGGAGTTGTGCAGCCCAGCTGCTGCTCTTCTGCAGTTACTCTTCAGCACTGGTTACTCTTCCTCATCTTTGCAGTTTTTCCACAACACAGTAGTGTATGGTGTTTTTGAAAGCATGAAGAGCTCTCTGTTCTCACTAGTGTTCCTTTGCTGGGCAGCCATAAAAATTAATAATTTGGAGTGAATTTATGGCAAAATATGTGCTTGAGCAGGCTGAAGTTTGAGCACCAGCACTCTGTTGAATCAAGCTTTGAAGCAACAAAGAGCATTTGATTGGTGTGCGTATTCAAAATAAAGGGTCTGGTTTTAATCCATGTGACAAGGAGAAGTTAGAAGAGGTTTTTAACCTTGCTGTGTGAAGGTAGTTTTTATCTGCCAGGCTTGTAGATGTAGTGGTGCAGTTTGCATGGGGTGAGGGAGGAAACAGTTTCCATTTGATCTGTATGTAAATTCCCATCAATGAATCACCCAGCTGGGGAAAAGGTGTCCTTGGAAAGAAAGTATCATTCATGTGAGGCCAGGTCAGGCAAAAGCTGTGATCACCTTCTGGACTCAGACCCTGAGCTGCTCCCTGCAAATCCTTGCCTGACTCCTCCTAATGCACCCTTACCCTTTGGAAAGGTAATTATAGACACCAGTGGGAGTTCTGTGACTCTGACCTGCAGACCAAGGACAGGGTATTGATCCTCGTCTCATTTTTTCACGCCTCATATTTAGAGGTGGAGAATCCTGCTAGATTTCCCATGCTTCCCCTAGTAAAAAACTACCAACAGGCAAAAGGGTGCATGTTGTGAAGAAACAGCATTGGCAAAAACTGTTGTGCCTTGGGGTGTGGAGGATGGTGTTGAGGGCTCAGGACCTAGCACCTGAAGGCAGCTGCTTGCCCTGGGCTGCCAGGGGAGCACACATGCTCTTTTCCCTTGCTGCCAGCTACAGAAGGGACTGGGAGCCTTGCAAAATGAAAGGCAGACCCTCATTCCCCTCTCCCAAGGCTTTGGCTGATTGTTTCTCCCTGTTGGTGGCCTTTTTGGCCCTGACTACTCTGCAGGTGTAAAGCCTCTACCACATGAATTTTCTGATGCTCAGGTGCCTTCTTTATTACCTTTCACACAGCCATTAAAGCAGGGTGCAGGTCAAAACCCACTGGCCCAAGTCATTGATAGCTCTGTTTAGTGAGAGGTTGTGCTTACCACTTAGAAAGCCAGTAGCTTTAATTTCCTTCTCCCCAGCCTCCTTCTCCTGTCCTGTTTTGTCACTTTCAACTGTGGCTGCACGTTGAAATTGGTCAGTCTGCTCTGGGCTCAGGAAAACAATTTACGTAAGTGAGATTTGATGTTTTCCATGTAAATCATTTATGATTTCTAAAGGACTGTTGGCTAAGGAACACTCCCCCTCTCCCTGCATTCCTCCTCCATGGTTGTTTCTAGATGAGCCCTGTGAGGGGCTGAGCATCCCCTTCCTGCAGTGGGATGAGGATGCCCAGCATGAAGGCCCCCAGCCCTGGGGAGCTCCTCCAGTGGCTCATTAGTGAAAGGAGAGGAAAAGCCACCAAGGTTGGAAAACACTGATGAGAAGTTTAGTTGGCTCTCAGGTCTATCTGTCTGCACACCTGATCTTTATTTTGTCATGGCCAATCAGAAAACCTTTCCCTTTGATCCAGAATGTCACTTTTCCCTGTTAATTGGCTGCAGTGCTTGCCAGAAGTTCAAGGCTGTGTGTTGGTAGTAAATGATAGCAATCAGGCAGGCAGCACTGGAGTGGCCACAGTGGATCCCAGCTCCTGCTTCCATCCAAGGGGAGCCAGCAGCGTGTCCTGCCCTCTTGGGGTTATCAGCTGTCCACTGCTTAATTTTGTGGCAAGCTTGCCTCTTTATGTCTTGGAATATCCTTAGACCATTCACAAACAGCCTAAACATCCCTCGACTGTGCAGCTCCACTTAAGCCAGTGTTTGTTGACAGCTACCCCCAGAGCAGAAGTTGAGAAGAGAAATATAGCTCCTACCTCTTTTGATGTTAAGTCATTTATTCCCTCTGTCCTGGAGGGGGACAGAGCACCCGACCTGGGCAAAAGGTCGGCGAGGTAAGAGAGCAGAGCTTTCCGTCCTGCTGGGTTTATCACAGACAGGGGGAAAGGATATAGCAGGGGCAGAGATGGGACAAACAACCAACCAGATCAGAGCCCAGGCGGCTTGAACCCAAGGTAGACCTGACTCAGTCACATGAGAGGGACCTGGCCCCGGGGGGGAGGCCTAGGGGGGTCCACCACAACACTGCCCCACACTGAGAAGCTGAGTTACCCTGACCAGCAGAAGGTGTCCCCTTTTCTCTGCTGCAGGTAACCAGCTGTGCTCTGCCACAGGAGCCCCATCAGATGTTGATGGCTTCATGGAAACACCATCCTCTGCCAGTCAGTGACGCCTGGGTGGGTGACATGGTCCCATCCTTCTTATGGGTGCACTGGGGTGAAAATAACCCTGCTCTCTGGCAGATGCGGTCTTTGCCTGGTTTGTGCAACTGTGAGCAGTGAGCTGCTCCTCTGAGCAGAGCCTGAGCAATGCAAGTTCAACATCCTGTTGGTTCTGAGCGCTCCTGCTGCAGCGAGGGTGGGTGTTTCTGCTTGCCCGAGCACACGTGTGGTTTTCAGCTTCAGAGCGCACAAGCTCTTTTGTTACAGTTTTTGCTTGTTGCCTCCAGCAGTGGTATTTCAGGGTGCAGAAAGTGTTGCTTTCAGAACAGTAAATTGTTCTAAAAGCAGTGCTCTTTAAAAGCCAGGGATATTGCCTCACATGCATATTCCTTTATAAGCTAACAAAAAAAGTAAAAAAATTTATGTGGCTGACAGTTTCCCCTCCCCTTCCTTTAAAAATTCGCTTTTCTCCTAATTTTGAAACTCAGCAGGAAAAAGCCTACTGCCAGCTGAGTCATGTGTTTAGTGCATGACAGAAGTGACTGTTTGGGATCATGCCCTTAATCCGCTGGATGGTGACTTTAGGATGCATTGGAGGTGGTAGAGCCTTTGCTGAGGAAAAGATCGCACAGCTTGAGCCTAATAAAATGTATCTAATAACCGCTGTAGCATGCTGTAGAAATACATGGGATCAAAGTTTCAGAGGCATTTATTTTCATAATTTGTGGGTCAGATCCTTGCAGGACTAATTGGGTGCTGTTTGATGTCCAGGCAACAATAAAAATCTCCCTGTAAATCAGAATACATTTCTTTCTTCCTTTCTCTTTCACACAAAAGCATAAAAGCTTAGTGTGATTTTGAGATAAATTGGCAAAAATGAAGGCACAGATCTCCCTACCTCACTGCAGTCTTTCTTAGCTGTATTAAGAAGGCAGTGAGGCACTGGAACAGGTTGCCCAGAGAAGTGGCATATGATCCACATTTTTGAGGCCAGGTTGGATGGGGCTTGGAGCAACCTGGTCTAGTGAGTGGCATCCCTGCTCATGGTGGGGGATGAACTCGAAGGTCCCTTCCAACCCAAACCATTCTGTGATTCAATTACACTGAGGCCATAGAGCTGGCACAGTGACCAAAACGAATGTGTCTACTTGCCAGATGTTGATTGTTTTAATTAACATTGGTACTTCAGGAGCATTAAGCCTGATGGCTGTTGCCTGCCAGGCTACTGCTCCCCAAAACATGAGCCAGGATGAAACCAGAGAATGAGCTTTGATGGTGCAGCTCAATGTACCTTCCCAGCTGTGGCTCACAAGTTGAGAAACTCTGGTGGTGTCTCAGCATTGTGGGTGGTCACTCCCAAAACACAGCAAGTTGGATATGCTGTGGGCTTTGTGGGGCACTTACAAAGTTCTTGTATTTATATATATAAAAAATAATGTGTATAAATATATATTAAAATAAGCATGGTTCTAACTGTTCCCTCTTGAGTGGAACAGGACAACAGGGTGTGGCTATGAGTGGCACAGCTTGTGTCCCTGTACCTGGCACATAGACCTTATTTAAAAACACAGGCCAGAATTTTCCAGGCTCACTCAGATAGGAGATGCCAAAACAGCCATGAAGCACGGCTGGAAGGGAAGGTGCCCTTAAACCTGTGGGGTTTGTGTTTTATGCTCCCACTGAATACTCGTGGTAGGTGTTTGGGGAAGGGGCTTCTCTTGTGTGTCTGCAGGTGCCACCATTTGGGGAGAAAAGAAAGATGGGTGTGCAAGGCAAATGTTTTTGGAGAAGAACCAGAGGCCAAAGCAACAAAATGAAAAGGACTTTAAATGCATTTTCTGGCCAGGCAGACAGGCTGTCTTCAGTGCAATAAATCTTCAGCCTTTATGTATTGATTAGCTTCAGTAAATAGTGTGATGACTCTGCTCTTCCCATTGCTATTCTGTGGGGATTGGTGTGTTAGTATGGCTGAAGAGGCTATAATAGCTAAATGGGATTCCAGTAGTGAGAGCAGTTTACAAATGCTCTCCAAAGTGATCCTCGCAGCCAGTGTGTGTTTGACTGCTATAAATGTAAACAAGTACTCCACTGGTGACCAGGCTGGTAATGGTCATGTTTTCTAATGGGCAAACCTGTGTTCTCTGAGCCAAGTGTCCTGCAGTGACTGCTCTGCCCTGTCAGGGATGCTGTCTGCACCTGGTCCACTGGTTGGGGACCTGTGATGGGCACGTTCTGGGGGGGGGGAGGTGAGTGAAGAGGAGAGCTGAAATATGGGGCTACCTGGCTAGAAAACGGAAAATGGCTGAAAATGTCCTTTTTTTTACACCAGCCATGTAATAATTTCTTCAATATTCAAGTGATGCTGGGCATAGTTTGAAGTGATTTTGTTGTTGAGCTTTGCCGCTGCTGTTGGAGCCAGGGATGTGATGTGGCAGCCTGAAGGTGGTTGTGTTTGAGCTATGGGCAAGCCCCAGATCCCTGAGCATTTGCTACAGTAAAGCATGAACAGAGCAGGAAGATGGAAGGGACAGCAGCTCGTTGTCCTTGTGGAGCAGGGATGGATGGATGGATGCTTTAGCTGTTAGTTGCCATAGCTGAAAGCCCATCCAGAAGGCTTTCCACTGGCATCTCCATGTTCTGTGACAACCTGTAACAATACTACAGTGCAGAGGTAGTTTGGACCATGAGCTGAAATTCCAGGTTGCTCTGGAGACAGTGGAAGGAAAGATAGGATGGAGCAGATGTAAAATTAGCATAACAATGCACCTTTAATTCAACTTGAAGGAAATAATTGAAGACTAGTTGTCACTTAAACTTGTGACCTCTGCCAAGATGACTCACGCTGCAATATAATATGAGTCACTTGTTAATGATGGCCTGTTGAGGAGAAAGTGCCAAATCCCTGTAACTTCTTTGCTGTGCGCTGTAAAAGCCAGGATGAAGAAGGGTGTTCAGGATATTATTGCCTAGAAGTAACTGATACTTAAAAGCATTGAAGCACCTTTAGTTTGCTCTGGCTGACTCTGGCGTGGAAAGGCAGAGGTCCTGAGCAGAAATGTTACTTTTCTGGCCTTGGTTTAAAAGAGCCACACAACACTGTGTACCTCTCCTCCCCAGCACTGCTTTGACATGATGTTGCCCGAGGGTGGGGACCCTGATAACTTTCCTTCCTGCCAGATGGCTCAGCTGGCCAGAGGACAAGTGCCTGCTGGTGGGAGAGAGGGAGGGAGGTGAGTGGGTGGGCTCTCAGCTGTGCACAGGGCATGGAAAGCCATGGCCACCTCTGCAGCACATGGGGAGGGAGGTCTTGGGGACAACCTAGCCAGAGTGGGAAGGTAGAAATAAAATAGCTCTGGGAAGGCTCCTGGGCTACCAGTGATGCAGAGCCCTGGGATGGAGACCTGCAGCCAGGAGCCTGGGGGAGGGAGGTGAAGAGTTGCAGTCTGTGGCCCTGTGGTCCCATGCAGTGAGGGCTTGGCCAGGCACAGCTTCTCCAGGAACTCCTCACTTCTGAAGTGGGAGAAGTTTTTTATGGCCTTAAGGAACTCGTGGTGCTCTTGCAGCAATTGACTTGAGCACTCACTTGTTAATCATCTACTAGCTGTCTTAAATGCTTCCTCTTAGTGAACTAGTGTTTTTCCTCAATAAATGAGATTTCACAATCCACAGAAGAAAGTGAGAGCCTGGTGTGAAGGTGCTTGTGACGAGGGGCAGAAGCTGACCAAGAAGTTACCAGCTCCTGTGCTCAGAAAGGGGTTTCTCAGTTGACAAAAGCCTCATGATTTTGTCCATAGTCAGGAAATTCTGTGAAATGCTGACACACAAAGTTAGCTTGAAAGGGGAGTATTTTTCCCTAGATCTCATAATTGTAGAGAAGCATGGAAAAAGGCCTTCCTGAAAGATCATAATCCAAAGGGCAAATAGAAGATTTCAAGTTGCTTATTGAAAATTCATAAGAAAAAATGAAGAGAAATGTGTGAGGCCTGCCTTCTTCCCTGAGTGATAAAACAGAGATCCCTGAGCTTCTTGTGCCATGCTTTCATTTTCCAGGTGAGAAGCTGCCTTACTTATATCATCTCTCTCTTCTGCCACCTATTCCAAGGTGTATTTTGCCCTCTGGACTTTGCCTTGGCAGTCCAAACAGATCTAGTGTCCATCCAGGATCTTGCTGCCTTAGACAGCACCAGTGACAGGAGACAGGATGGTGGTGGTGAAGGGCTGTGGAGGAACATTGAGGTGTGAGGGTATGAGAAGGAATGGACCTGAAGGGAGAGATCTTTGCACTTGGATGTTCCTATCAAGGCAGTCTAAGGCAACCAAAGGACAGTGAATGTACGAGCTGGCTGTATTGCAGAAAATCGTGTGTAGTACCTTAGGAATAGCTCTTTCTGAGGTGTGGAAGAATGTTACTTCCTGAAGAGAAACTGTCAGTGCAGTGGGACCCAGATCTTGACCACATCTGTGTTTTGTCTTGCTCGTTTGATAATGATTGCCCTATTCTTTATCAAGTTCCCTCTTTAGCGTGGTGCTCCTGCTGCTGTGGGAGCTCCCAGGAGCTCTCATAGTGCCTCTTGCCTCTTATTGTGTGATTGAACTGGAGGGACACCTTGCAGGTGGGCAGACCATGCCCCCCCCCCCAAAATGGAGCAGCGTGGTCATACAGTGAGAAAGGGCATAAGATGAAAGCTGAATGTGTTTTTTTCTCAAGGCCCTTTCACAATAAATCATGGGTTTGTTTTCACCTGTTGTAGTGACCTCTACCATGCTGCTGGTATAAAGCAAAGTGCCTGCACAGAGAAAATGTCCTCAAGAGAAGATGCAAAAGATCTGCTCATTATCAGAAATGATTTGTAGAATTGCTCCAAGCTAATATGGCTGCCTAAAAATAGAAGTGGTGTTAGGGGGAGGGACTGTCTTCTGTGTTCGTTTGCCCTTGGTTTTCATGACATTTTGCTGCTCTATATTGTGTGTCTTGTTCAAGGGACTCTGTGTCCTGGTCACTCTGGAGTAATTCATGGGAATGTGGGCTTGTGTCAAAAAATGTTGTGAGGAGGACTGAAGAGCTTGTTGGGGTTTAGCAGTTAACTAGCAGAATGCAGTTATTCAGGTTTATTCCCTCACCCTCCTGCTCCTCACAGGTTCACAGCCTGTCCCTTGCTGTGATCTTGAAGCCTCCCTTGAAGGAGGAGGGGGAGGCCTGAAGAAGGGATGTGACTGGCAGTGAGGCTCTGGGGTGGGATGGATCTCTGGTGCTGTGAGGTGGTGGGAGCAGAGGACATCCATCATGTGTGCACCTTGCCAGAGAGGACAGTCATACCTCAGCTCAAGGCTGCGGCATCTACTGTGCAGTTAAGGAAAAAAAAAGAAAAGAAAAAAAATTACTTATGAGACTTAATTACTGAGTTGTTGTTATTCAGTATTTAAAGCCCAAGTTTCATAACTGCCTTGTGATATCAGCATTCATGTTCTTTGTCAGTATTATGCAAGCAGCTCACCTTGTGATCATGAAATACTGAAAAGTGCTTTCTAATGCTCACCCTCATTTCTCAATGAGTTCATAAAACCTCTTCTGCTTTCCATTAATTATGGAACAATGGGACATTTTCCTCTTAAAAAGAGCTGAGCCTTCTTTGTTTTTTCTTCAAGTTCTTGAGCCAGCTGCTCCTCTGAGACCCTTCTGTTCCATATGGCTAGACCAGAGTGGACATATCCTCTGTCCTTCACTGCACTGTCTTTTGCCACTTGGGACAAAGCAGGATGTTTGTGGACCAATCTTAGGGGCAGAGGTCTTGCTCTACTGAAGCAGTTCCTGCTGGTGCTTGGCTGTTTCTGGCACTGGTGTGGTTGGTGTGATTTGCCTTCAAGGCTAACTGAGGCAGCTGGGAAAGACAAGAACAGGTCCAATGGGATAACTCTATTTCCTTCCCAAAAGAGCTGAAATACTAGCTTGCTTGTTGCTATTCAGTTGTTTTCCAAGTGGGCGTTTCTTTTTAACACCAGAAGAAGCCCTTTCTGGACCCCATTAAGAGCTGTGCTACAAGTGGGACCCTGGGGGTGCAGCCCTGGTCACACCTGTGGGAGCATCTGTGCTGGGTCTGGGTTTTCCCTAATTCCACATCCAGATTTTGCAGAACACTGAGAGCAGACCTCTAGTTTTTCTCCTGATCAGTCCCATTCTGCCACTCAGTGGTATCCAGAGAAAGGGTGGGGACAGGGAGGGTTATCCTGTTCTGTGGGGGTTGCCTGTGGGGTTACGCTGCAGGTGACTCACCAGAGGTCCTGGAGTCTTCATATTGTTGGGAGAATCTTGAATGATTTCCTTGACTTAAGAGATGCAGATTTAATCTTTCCTCCGAGCTTTCTCAAGAAAAAGGAAATTGTTTTTTCCCTTCCCTGTAGGGGGAAAGGGTTCAAATGTTTCTCGAAGCACAGATGCGGAGTACACTGGAGAGGATGTGTCTCCAGGCTCCCTGGCCAGTGCTGCTTCTGTGCTCCTTCAGACTTTTCCTTATGTGCACATCTGGAGATCCATAACTCTTTTCACATGCTCGTGAGGACTTTATAGATAACATCCCCTGTGAGGAAAGAAATGCTAGGAGAGTCTCATAGCAGGGGAAATCAAGGTGAGGAGTGGTCAAGCATGTTCCTTAGATTCACTTATAAGCCATGCAGCCCTGGCAGAGCTCAGAGTATTAGTCAAACCCTTTGGCCTCTCATCCCGTGTTGTAGCCATTAAAGTATGCTCTCCTAAGATTAGATAACTTGTGGTTTTAGTGTCTGCAGGTTTTGATGAGCAAATTCCTTTGGATAAATGCTTTTTTTGTATACTTGCCAACACAGAGTGATGTTTGGGACATGAGGGAAGGGAAATGACTTGCAGGTGTCAATTTTCAGGAGATTAATCAGATGAAGAGATAATACCCAACAGGTTAGAGCTGTTGGAACACTCAGTGGTGAGGATCACATTCTGTGTCTCTGGTTTAGACTAAGTGATATGGGGAACCCAGGGTGCAGCTCTAGTGCCAGCAGCTTACCATGAGTTTGGATATTACTGAACAATCTGGATCTCTGGCAATGATGAGTACTGGAGTTTGGGCTTGGGATGGATGCTAAAGGGATTGTAGTAACACAGTGCTTGGTGTTACCCTGAACAACAAGTCCATCCTGGCTTTATGTTGCTTGCAGTCTGGGGAAGCTGATAGCTGAGTTGGTTTCCCTGCATCATGAATATTCCTTTTCAACAAATCAGGTCTTCAGAAAAGGAAAGTATTGCAAAAGCATCTTGGTCTTGTACTTGTTTGTCTTTCTTGCTGTAGCCTGGGGCTGTAAGGTGGACCAGAGCTCAGCTGGGCCCACACTGCATTTGGCTTACAATGAAACTGCAGCATCTCCCCTCCCTTCTGACCAAGAGACGGTGATGGGCCAGCTGGGACCACAAGGAGGGATGAAGTGATGCTTTCTGAGGGTTTAGAGTGGCCTGGCAGAGTTTGTTGTACTGTTTATTTTGCTTACTAAGGCAGTGTGTTGTTGCTGAAACACGTGGATTTGATTTCTGGTTATGAGCATCCTTATCTACTTCTGTAGCCATTAGCTCTCTGTCTTGCCCATGTGGGAAGCTGTAAATTACTTCATCCGATAAGGCTTCTCTTATCTGTTCTGCTGTTTGTGTAGATTTGAAATTACTCTAGGAGCTATAAAAAAGAGGATAGAGCTTGGGAGTTGCAGCTGAGAAGTTGTGTTTCTTTTACCTGCACAGACCAACAAGATGTCAATAGAAACAATGAATGTCTCCATGCATCAAGCAGAAGCTGAGTTCTTGGTTGTGTATTATGTCTGGAACAAAAATATGTCCTGCGATTTCCTTTCCTTCCTTACATTGTGCAGCATCATCAGAACACCCCGTTTGGCCTTTTAAACTCATCAGCTTGCTTGTGAAATATTCAGTAAAGCTTGGGCTGAGTTTGCATCACTGTCAGTGGGTTGCATCTTTCTGGAGTGGCTTTGATCTAGCTTACTCCATGCTGAGTAATTTAAACTCCTCTCACATGAGCTATAGCTTCAATGGATATGCCACCCTCTGAGAGTCTGGCCCTTGCAGGCTTCTCTGTTTCTCCTAATCATAAGCATTTAAATGGTATTAAAGCTGCTTATCCCAGTCTTGTGCTTTTTTAGAGTCATTAACACCTCTGCAAAGAAAGTGTAAAACTCTATTAAAGTCAGCTGGTGATACTTTGCAATGGTTTGAATGGCTCTAAGGGGAGCAGAGGGCTGGACTTCCCATGCTGAGGAGGGTCTTTCGGAAGGGGGGTGCTGGTGGTGGTGCAGTGCCTACAGGTGGGGAGCACCCAGGCATGGTGGGTTCACCCTTGGGAGGTGGTGTTTCCCTTCAGCCTGGGGTCAGGGCTCCTTTCTGGGTGTGGGAACAGGCACCTCAAACTTTTGTTGAGTTCCTCCCTAGATCCTCCACGATTCCCTAGAAGCCAGAAACATCCATCTCTCCATGTTTTCTGTTTCTCATTTAAGGGCCTATCTCAAATGATGTCAGCAATTTTCTTTTCTATTTGGTTACCTTTACAAAGAGACCTTGGTGCTCAAGGGCGATCCCACCAAGAAGTCATCCAAAAAAAACCCCAGAGCTGGCTTTGTTCTTCACCTTGTATGTCTTCTTGTGCGGCAGCTGTGCCACAGTGGTCTGATCTGTGGCAATGGAGAAGCCCCACTCTTGTTCTCACTGCTTGGTCTGTTGAGCCAGTTGAGCTCTGCACTAATTAATGGGAAATTGTCGTGACTAACGTTAGGCTGGTAGGAAAAACTAATAGGGGTGAATAATAGCACAAGATACATGGAAGTCAAGGTTTTTCTCCTTCAAGGCTGTAGATGTAATCCACTTAATATTCTGTGGAACACAAGATTAATATTCTTCAGCATAATATATGTGAGGGCTTTTCAGTTTGCTGGCAGAGGCACTGCTGCATTGCTAAAGCTGAGGGCTGGGGATTAGGAGCGGGGGGAAGGATGCTGACCCAACTTCCAGAGGATTCAGAAACAGCGAAATCTGGCTAGAGGAGATTAAACTTCTTCCTTGCTGGCAGGACTTTTCTGCAAGAAGTGTGGCTCCCACTGGGATAGCCCCTGTTGAAACCTGATGGGGTGTCTTTCACCTCTTTGGATGCCTAAATTATTGGGGAATAGATCTGATTTGCTTGGACTGTGTGGTGTGACTCTGCTGGTGGGCTCCCAGTGCAAAGCTGGCTCCTGCAGAGTGTGGAAACCAGCTCCAGCCTTGTACTTGTCCTCCTTCACAACATAGTTTTGCCATGATTTAAACTCATAGTACTGCTAAGCTTCATAGAGGCTCCTTTAAAATAATAATAAAGCAAAGCCCCTGTTCTTTTTCTTTCACAGGATGGAAAGAATGCAGTGAGTTGCCAAGCTTAAAGAGGAGCAGATACAGCAGAAATAAATAAATCAAGACCATTTATTTTAAGTTGATTAATCTGATATGTTCATCGTTTTCTAAAATAAAATCTAGCCCCAGAGAGTTTAGCAAATCAAATAACAATAACGGCAATTAATTTAGAAGCAGTTACTAATGTTTCTCATCCCCTTTTCAGATCCCTAAACACACATGATTAATCTCACATCTTATGATTGTGGGCCAAATCCTCGTGGGGATGTGCAGTGTCTCTCTTGGGTTAGAGAGGAGCTGACCCCATTCCTGAGTATGGGGAAGGGCTGTGGGCAGGGCTGAGATGAATGGCTGGTGGATGCTGGTACCTTGTGTCTCCAGGAGGGTTTGGTCTTATTTTTCAGTTGAAATTCCAGTTTTTATGGGCTTCTCCACCTGCTTTGTTTTGTACTGGCCTTCAGCAGGATGGTCTCTGTAGTCTTACAGGGCTTGCTTAGCTGCTGTGTGCATGTTTATATTAATGTTTCCAGCCTGCTCGTGTGAACTAATGAAAAATCCTGGAGCTCTGCAAAGAGCTAGATAATGTCACAGCTGGTTCCAGGGACCAGAGCTAGCAGAGAGCTCCCAAGGCAGGGAGGTGTCACACACTGTGATTTGACAGGGAACACAGCTGATCCTGTAAAGCAAAATGTGGTGGTTGGATTTACAGGACTCGAGATGACTTGCAAAGCAAAACATACACATCTTCCTGGGATGTCTGGGAGAAAGGTCCCTCCACTTTGTCTCATCCAAAGTGCTGCTGGAATGCATATATCAAATGAACTAATAAACTAAATAATCTGTGTGCCCCCACCGAGTTTGGTAATTTGGGGCATTGAGGTTTGAAATAAAAAGCATCTCCCTGAATTTCTGAGAGTGTTTCACAATGTAGGAAGCCACCAAGAAATACAGAAGACTTGCTGTGGGAAATACTTTACACCCTGGCAAAAAAATTCTTGCAAATACTTCAGCAGCTGTGGATCAACCCTGAATTCAAGGTTGGTTTTTTGGCATGCATTAGGCAGGAGCTTGCTTTTTGCTGTGGGACCTTGTTTTCCACCCAGTGTGAGTGTCTGTCATAACCAACCTTTCAGACTTCCTCCTGGGTCTGGCATTGCTGGAGACAGCTTGTGAAATGGAGGAAAAAAGGTGAGAAGCCTTCCTTTCCCCATCCCCCCAGCTTGTTAACTCTTGGGTGAGACACACATTTCTAGACTGAAACATGCAAATTAACATATATTTGATATAATTTTAAATAATTTTGCTGTTTTGCAAAGACACTTCAATGTAAAAGTGAGTTTACAGTAGACAGTTTTGGCAGCTTGTTGGTATAGTTGTGGGGTTTGGGTTTGTTTTTTTTTTTTCAGTCTGTCCTGCACAGTTCTACTCAATAATTTGAAGTGATTTGTTCCCCATATTGTCCTTTCTTGAAGCTTCTGCCACTGGAGAGTTACCTGCCTTCTTGCTAACCAGCCCTTGTAGAGCCAAGCGTGAGGAGCTGATGACAAGTGGCAGGCTGTGGGTAAACTCTTCAAAAAGCACGAAACCAGCAGATAACTCCATCTCCAGATGATCTGTGAAAACTGGGCTGATGTGAGAAACGCTTGAATGAATCCATCAGGGAGGTGGTGTTTCTCCAGACGTGTATATAAGGACAAGAAAATATTGAAAAGTAATGGCACATCCTTTAATCTGAGATGCAGGGATTTCTGGAATGCAGGGATTTCTGGAATGCAGGGATTTCTGGAATGCATACCTTCATGCCTGGCTGTGTGTTGGTTGTTGCACAGATCTCTGCTGTTGGAGGCTGTAGTCTGTAGGTTGTTGATGCTACAACCCTTTCATCCCTGACAACTTTTCTGGTCAGCTCAGCCCACAACCATAACTGAAAAATAGACAGAGGTACAAAACCATCCTAGTTTAAAAAAACAAAAGGTTTTAAGATTGCTCTTGTTTTCTTGCTCCAAAATGCATGTGGGAGTGAGACATTCTCCTGTTTTAAGGCATCCTTTTGGCCACAACTCTCCCTGCAAGGAGGGAGCAGGACTGTCATTTCTTGACAGAGGTGATCCCATCTGGTGACCCCAGCAGCCTCTTGTGAGGGCTGCAGAAGCCAGAGTGACCAGCAGTGCCTCAGGAAGGTGCAGACTGGCTTCTGTCACCCCTGCACACACACACAGGTGAAGCCATAAGTGTGACCTGCTGTGGAGAGTAAATGTTTGCCTGCATGTGAGAGGGTGCTCCCTGCTCTTGGCGTGGGCTTGGCAGCAGCCCTGTGTTATGCAGTGTGTCTCCAGGAGTGGGATGTTAAGGGGCTATAGTTCCCAAAACAGCTGCCTTGCTAAGTAATTAAACCAGCTCCTCTGAGACCCCATAAACCTTTGACAGCTTTTAGTGGTAGGTAATGATTTCAGCTTGATGCAAACATTGGCTGGCCAAGGTTGAAACCCTCTATTTCTCAGAGGGATGAGATCTGTACATTTAAGAATAATATCTTATTGGTCTGAAACTACACGAGTGACTTCCAGTGAGGAGAGTGTCCAGCTGCTGTGCTCTAATTGATGTCTGCATCCAAAGAAGTGTGGTACAATACTGGTAGTGACTTTAGATCTTCTGGGTACTATAGATATGATTTATAATTGGCACTGTAGCTTTTTAGAGACACTGAGCTTAGCCAAGCCTTTTATATATTGCCCTGTTGAAGCTGTGTGCTTGAATTAGGCATGTGTTGAAGGGGTTGATGGCACTGCATTCATCTAGCAAGGCATTGAAAGCCTTGGGGTTCACTTAGCAGTCGTGCTTTTGCTGATGCTTCTGGTCTGATTGGCTTCTGGCTGTTCTAAATGAACAGTCTTCTGTGAACTGGAAGGTGGCCACATGTTCATCTTCATTAGCCTCAAGTCAAAACTAGCTGCCTTTTGCTTGAATGACATCAGGAGATACGGACTCACCATGTTGTTAGCAATGCTTTTGAAGGAGTGGGGTGGAGGCTTGGACCCTTCTTGTTTTGACTGATGTAAATGTGTAGCTTGTGGGTAGCTTTTCCCTGGAGTGGACTGCTCTGACATGCAACGTTGGAGGAAGGTTAATTTTAGACATGTCATCGTTGTCCTCTCCTGGTATCGCTGCTGCATCTTGGGCTGTGGGACCCACCATTTGCAGTGCTACAACTGCATCATTTTGGTTGGAAAAAAACCCATTTTTTCCAGGTCGGTGCGTGTGTTCCTTACAGGCTTAGAGCTCCCACGTTTCATATTTGTGGAGAGGGTACAGAATGGCTGCTTTTTCTTCTCACATGCTAGAAAGGAGAAACTAGGTCAGAAGAACTCTAATTTTGTATGTGCAAGTGTGAGTCTGTGAGCAGGAAATCTGGAATAGTCAGTTTATTGTAACTTCAGTGGCTTGGCCTCTACAGGACCAAGTGGGAATAAGCTGTGTATGTGCATAGGGGATTTTGTATTTTTCTTCCCTTAGCACTGGTGTTGGCTGTTCCTTTCCTGGCTAGGGGCTACAAATCCACACTTACAGCCTAACTTGAACAGGTAATAGTTGAAGAAGTAATACAGTTTTATTGACTGAAAAGCCCAATGTGGTGATTAGTTCTTATTTAATTTTGCTGCTGCCAGCTATTGGCAGGTCTTAACATTCTGGAAAAAGAAAGAGACGCTCACATGGTGACTGGAGCTTTATTGCAGTGAGAAGCTGGGGAGGAGAGTGTTGGAAACCTGGGAAAGTGGATTTATAGTTGAGGAAGTGGGAACGGACAGAGCACAGCTGTGGCTCTCAGTAGGGCCTGGAAGAGCATCTCCTGGTAAGATGCTGCAGAGGAGTGGTTCAAATAGATTTCTAAACAGGCTTCTCAGCTGTCCAGGTGAGACATTTTTCTTCTGTTAGTAACTTAGCCTTGAGAGCAGTTTTTGTTAATGCTGTGTAGTAATGCTGTTTCTAGACTAACATCTTTTAAGTTACAGAGCTGGGTGTTTGGGGGTGAGGGAGGACAAACTGCTTCTTCAAAATGAAAACAAAGCCCTCGGGGAGTTCATTATTACTCTTCCAAGTAGAGCAGCTTGTATTGCTTGAGTAGGCAGGAGGTGCAGTGGTAGATGCCATTGATGATAGCTTGTTTTGTGAGTCTCTGGATGGGTGGGCGAAGGAGGGGAGGGTACCAAAGCTAGCAGGAGAAGGTGTGAGATTAAGGAATCCCTATGAGGGTGAGTAGCATCCAGTAGTCCAGCATGGTTCTGCTTCATTGCTTGGCTTTTATCTCAAAAATACTTGCGCAGCCTTTTGAGGTTTTTTGCACTGCTTTAATTAGTGGGCAGGCTTAGGGCTACGTTTGTGTGATTGAAACTTGAAAAAGTCATGTCCCCAGCCTCTTCTTTAGAAAGTTCACAGTAATTCAATCAGTATTTTGTTGCCTTGGCCTCTGCCTTCCTGCTTTGTTTGCTGCTGTCTGCAGCTATATTAACAATCCTCTCCTGGCTTGTGCAGTCCATATTACTCACAGAGCTGTTAACTAGAAGCGCCTTGGAGATGGAGACAGCCAGCTGATTACTAAAAAGCAGCTGTGTCTTCGAGTGCTCTTCAAACCCCTCTTTTTTTCTCTGAACTGTGTGTCATTTGGGGTAACTTCCCCAAGGTGATCCAGACCTTGTTTTGTCAAACTGTACAAGTGCTTCAATTCCTGCTGTAGAAGCCAGTGGAGAAAGCGTTGCAAAATGAGTGAACTGATGTGCCTTCAGAAGGAATAGCAGGGGACTGTGTAGAGCTTAAGGTTACTCAGGTCCTGATGCCTGGGAGATTTATGCCTGTCTACAGAGTTTCTATAACTTCTTGCTAACATGAGAGGTGGCTTCACAGAGTATGGTCCAGCCCAAGCATTTGGCCTTGGGGAAGTGAAATCTGGGCAGGTGTATAGTGTGAGGGCTGAAGGCTGCATCCTTGTACTTGTTCCTTGCAGTGATGCTTTGTATAATCAGAAATGTTACCCTGATGACAGTTTTGTCTTTTGAACTCTACTGCTGGAAGGCTTTTCTGCTTCTCCTGCATTCCTTGGACAACCTTTCTCACATTCTGAATCAATGATCTTCCACTTTTGGTTGGAGCTTGGTGGGGTTGGAAGACTCGTCTGTCTCTGGGCAGTTGACACCTCAAGACAACCACTTAGGCTGAGAGTGCTGCCATGCCAAGCTATGAGATGCCAGGTGGGATTACGGCTCTCCTGGGCTGTCTGGGTGCCATGGCATTGCCGTTAGTTTACAAGAGCCAACTTCTTGTGAAGAACGACCCTGTGGTGCTTTCCAGTGCCAAAATTTCTCCTTGTGACTGCCAGGACTTGTCTAGGCAGAGGCACCTGCACACAGACAGAGCTTCTCAAGTCTCATGTTGAGGGTGATGAGTAAATGGCCTTTGTAAGCCCTTGATTTTTCTGGGATCTGTTGTTGAGGCTGTCTTATTATGGAGATGTAAGGCAGAGACTCATAATATCCTGATGCTTGGGAGCATTAGTTGCACAGGCTTTACATCTTGGTGGAGATTAAAAAAACTCTTGTGGTGCCACGGAGCTGCTTTAGCTGATTCGTGCCTGGGGACACTTCTCCGTTACTGACCCGTAACTGCTCTGCCTCCAGTTGCACAGTGCATTTTCCTTCTCTAGGGTTGTAACATTTGCTTAATGACTGGATAGCTCCATGATTTTTGGCTGGAAGTTGTCATTAGCTACTAGAATTGGAGGACTAAGTGCACAATGATTACAGAGGCTCAAATCTCTGATTTCCCCTCCTGTGCATCCACGGCAATCGTGGTTTAATTGGTGTGCCCCCGGGTTCCCCTCTCCTGAGCGTCTTTCCACCGTCTCCTCATGTAACCCTTCCTGTTACATCCTTTTTGTGTCAGCTAGAAGGGAGAAAAAAGAGTCTCCGGCAAGGAAAACAAGCAGATTTGGTGTACAGGCTGTGTATAAATATTTCCTGTGTTTATGGACACCTGCCTGGCCATGTTTAAAGAAGGCTAGCTTGTGCTCTGCTCACTCAGCAGTCACCGTAGCCAGCACTAATACGCACCTGCAGCCCTCAGCCCGTAGGTGACATCCCCGGGTGTGGATATTGCTCTCTGAATAGTCTCCTCAAGCAAAGTGTTGGCTCTTTTGTGCCTTGGACTTGTTGAGACATCATGGTGTAGGCAAGGACATATTTCAGCTTTAGTTCTATGGGGTCTGTGTTAGGCAGAAGAGAGCATTTTTACCCAGGAACCTACGAGCCCCACTGTGTGCTCCATGCTGATAAGTCTTCAAAAGGGAGGCATGTTTTGTTACTGAAATTTGAATACATCCTGCTTTATCACCCACACGCAGAAGTCCCTTTTCTGATAATGCACCAGTTTCAAATACAGTGTTTATGGAAATAAAGTGGACTTCTTTTTTTTCCTTACCCATGATATTGCTGGAGAGGAGGATGCCTCTGTGTTTTTCTGTGTCTCAGACTGGTTTTAGCCACTGAAACTTTAGTACCACTGATTTTCCTGAGAGATTAGTAGAAACATAACGATTTCCCACTTGAATTTGAGCCTGTATTGGCTGTAGCTGTGGCAGCATGATCATATCCTGGCATGAGAGCTCAGGTCCCAACCCATCTCTGCCTAGAGGGACACTGGCTCTGCACAACCCTTGCCACAGGTGCTACTCTGTGAAACATTTCTCATCCCTTGAGCAGCTCAAAGTCTTGTTGAGTGTTTTGTTGCTTTATGGAGACCATACTATCTGAAGAGCCTGAGTTTGCTCCTTTGTCTTCTTGCACAAGTACTGAGTAGCAGTAGCATGGAGGAGGGCAGGACCCTACCTTAGTTTAAGGGCTCTTGGCAAAGTCCTGGTGCTACTGCAGCTGTACAAATCCTTTTCTAGTTAGAGTGAAGGTAACCTAGAGCTGAAAATTATTTGTGGGTTTGTCTTAAATGCTGTCTCTCTCCCCCCTATTTTACGCAATGCACCTAAACTAACAGCTCACCTCATTTTTTCCTTTCATTTGTGGGCTTGTTATTCAATGCAGATGTTTTCAGTTAGATGCAATAGTTCCTGTGAAGGCATTCTGGGGTGTCAGAAGAGGGGGCTGCAGAAGCCTTATCATCTGTGTGTCCCTCCTAGATCAAGAAGAGGGCATCTGCAGAAGGTGGTTGGTGCCAGGCTGGAAGCAGCTGTGTGGGATGAGCTTTGCAGCCACCCCCAGCCAAGTGCAGCCCAGCGCTGCTGTGAGCCCTGATCTGCAGCACAGGCTATATTTGGTCTGAGATTATTCCCTGCTTGGCCTGGATTGGTCCTGGTTGGGGCTCTGCTGGGTGGATT
This sequence comes from Lanius collurio, assembly GCA_020086605.1. Lineage (NCBI taxonomy): Eukaryota > Metazoa > Chordata > Aves > Passeriformes > Laniidae > Lanius > Lanius collurio. The sequence goes on from JACBWW010000055.1 coordinate 387,195, forward strand.
TCTTTTTTCCCCTGGCTAACATCACCCATGCTGTGTGCCTCTTTATTTTTCTCCCTCGCTGCCCACTCCAGCCTGCCCAAGCTGCTGTCACTGCTATCTGGTACCCTCCTGAAGCATCTCAGCTGGGGCTTTGTGGGATGTGCAAGATGTGCCCCTGGTACCAGGGACAGCCTATTCCCCAGCAGCCATTAAGATGCAAATCTCTTTTCTGTGTATGAATCAGTCCAGGGGAGGCCAGTGGGAAGCAGTGGTTTTTTTCCCTTGCCTGCCCCATCCTTTGCTGTGTATTTTCTGGACAGGCCATTAATAGCATATTATTCCTGCATCCTAATGGTGGCTCTTGGGGGGAAGCTTTTGCCTTTGACTGCCTGCTGCATGAGAAGAAAGGCAGGCCAAGGAGGGCAGCGTGGCCGGGAGGAGAGATCAACCCCCTCTGCTCCCTGACATTTCTGGTGCTGCCAGTGTGTTGGCTGTGCTGAGGTGGCAGCAGTCAGGGGAGCAGTGTCACTCCTGGCTCTGCTGGGAGATGCCCAGTTACCTTGGCAATGCTTCTGGAAAAATGCAAGGAGAAACAGGATGGAGAGGGGACATTGCAGCAGACAAACTGCCTGGCTGGTTGCGAGCTGGAGGGGAAGATGTGGGTGATGGGGGAAAGCCTCCTGGCATAGAGCTACCCCTGGCTGGCACAAAGCTGCCCTGGGCACAGTGGCAGCAGGGTGGGGCTGGCAGGTCTGCAAACAAGTGAAAGATGGACTTGGGCAAACCTGTTGGAGCCACAAGTGTGACGTTTGCACACATTAGAGCCGTGAGCCTGGGACAGTGGGATGGGGTGCTCTTTAGTTTGAGGATTTATGGAAAGAGGTTGGAAAACATATTGCAAAAAGGAGTTCTTTTTATCAGAAATGGCCAGCTGCATCCCTGGATGTTTCTCCAAAACTCCTAAGCATATGCCCTAGGCACGGCTTTCTTCTGCCTTAATCTCCTAGTGAATATTCAAAAATAGATATACTTGTAGCACTGGAAAAGCCTCTTTCAGAGTTGTTTCGGCACTGCAGAGAACAACCCTTAGGAAAGAAACTCAAAAAATAAACAGCAGCTGCTGCCATGTTTCCCCCTCCCCCGCCTCCTCACCCAGTGTGGAAACCCAGTGTCAGTTCCCTTTCCCATCCATTCCTGGCATTTCCCTGCCTGGTACCAAGGCAGCAAAACCCACAGGCTGTGCACACCCAGCTGAGATGCTGCATGCTGGAAACCTGTTGTGCTGCAGCTTCACCTGTGTCTGCCCCGTGTCCAGATGAAGGTGTGTTTGCATCAGGGCACGTGTCCTTGGTGGTCTCCAAGCCTCCTCCAGCACAGCTTCCCTGCCCTTTGCTGCAGATTGTCCCACTGAAGGCTGAATGGGGTGCCCACCCTGGAGTACCCCAGGGCTTCCCGGGCAGCCTGAGGAAGCTGCTTGTATATGAGGGAGGAACAGGCAGAAGGGGGATGTGGCATTTCTGAATGATCAGAGGGGTTGCTGTCACCCTGTCACGGAGCTGTGCCAAACCCCGGCAGCTCCACGGCAGCATGTGTTCTGGCTGGATGGAAAGTCACATCAGGACTCAGATAAATTCACTTTTGTGGCATTATTACTGTATTCAACCTTGCCTCTCTAGCTGCTCACGAAGATCCAGTGTTTGATTTTTGGATACAGAAGCATCTTGAGTTCATGTGGCTTTGTAATGAATGAAGCCTCTGTATCTGTAATGGGTGGTGGGTGTCCATCTCCTCTCTCCCCAGGAGTGCTGCTGGCTGATCCTCCTTGGCCTGTTGAAGCTGGTAACTGACCTGTCTGCATCCCCTCCAGTTGCAGCTGGGCTTGCTGGGATGCCAAGACATCCAACAGCTCAAGTGACGCAAACCCCAGCAGGGAGGATGAGGGTGAATGGTGGTGTGGCAGGCAAGTTGCCACCTTGGCTGGGTGGGCTCAGGGACACACGGACCCCAGGGATGTCAGGATGTCTTTACATCCGCAGTCTTCCAGAGGGATTGTGCTCTCCAGAATTGGAGTGATGAGTACAGGAAAAGGAGGAGGAGCAGCAGAGTATAAATAAAGCTTCTGGAAAGGGAAAACCCACCGAGAGGAGAAAATAGCAATGCTGGTTATTCTTTCTTTCTTTCCCCACCTCCCTCGTACCTCACTGCTCGTATCATCTTTGGACTGTGCTGGTGGGTGCACGTGTGTGTGTGACTGCACCTACCCTGGCTGGGGACATGCCAAGTGGAGGGGGATCTGGGGACAGGGTTTGGGGTTTTGTTGCCACCCTCACAAGATATTGTGTCCTCACATAACATTGCCCTAGATTTGCTCATCTTGGTTGACAAGCCAGGATGTCAACAGCCAGGATGAACCAAACCAGAAATGGCCTTTAGACCAAGTAACACTAATGCTGCTGACCTCAGGGATAGACCTGGAAACCCCTGCTTTGAGCCCCGGAATGACATCCTGTCAGTTAGCTTGTTTTATTCCAAAGCTGATGCATGAGAAAATACAAGTTTTAATAGTGAATGTTTGCCGCTTCGTTTTAAAGCGTACACTGAGTGTTCATACACCGAGCAGATGGCAGTCAAACAGGTGGATGCTCACTCACAGGCACCTGCCTGGCATCTCCCAGCCCAGGTGATGGAGGTGGGCAGCACTGGGCAGGTCTGTGCTGCCCAGAGTGCTGGGGTTGCCCACACAACGCTGTCACTGGGACAGTGCCACGCTTCTGCTCATTGTCCCTGTAATTCCCATCCCTGGTCTGCCTGAAAACCTTAAACCCCTCAAATCCCTTGTCAGACAAATGTTGATCTTCACTGAATGTTTATTTTTTCAGAAGTCGATAAATACTGGTTATTTAATATCTTTTTTCTTTTCTCCTAGGATCCTGCAGGAATCTTTGAATTGGTGGAGCTCGTTGGCAATGGTACCTATGGGCAGGTCTATAAGGTAAGAGTTCCAGCTGAAGTGATCCTGCTTGCCTTGGCTGTGTGTTGAGCATCGAGCATCCCATCACATCACCTTGACTAGGCTTTCACCATTCCAGACCTGACAAGAAGCCTTGCTGAACTCTTTGGTTTTGCTTGCAAGTACCATGTAGCACACAGAGCTCTTATAATAACCAATTCACATTAGTTCTGAAACTGTTACAAGAAAATGAATTGCCTTTTTTTTTTCCCCTTTTCCTCCCAGTTGCTTTTTATTGATTAGATGATGAGGAGAGAGTGAAAAGTCTATGCTTTAATAGCTAAATCTTGATCTCTTCTAGGAGCTGAGTTTACGGCTGCAATAGGCTGCCAAATGAGTTTGCTACAGTCTAGTGCTCTGCTTGCACATGGGCTGGCTGCCGTCCTTTCCACTGGCAGAAATCTGCTACAGGATTAAAAACACTATTAAAATGTTTTTATTGAAGTGCCTGTTACAGTCAGTAGGATTGCTTTAAATTTTTCTAAACATCTAGAAGCACCAATCCAGATGAGAATAGTGAAGGGACTGTGTAGAGCAAGATTTTAAAAGCATGAACTTCTTTACAAGAATATTTAAATGGGGGATTTTCAGATTTTGTCATCTTGGTGGGGTCTTTTTATAAATGATTCTTGTGCATTTGAGGTGGGATTGAATTATTTCAAAGTCTGGAGTTTCTGTGCTTTTGTATGGCGAGGAAATATTTCTTGTCATGGTTGCATGAGGAATTTGCCAACTGTTTTGGTTCTGTTGGGAGTCAGCACCTCCCCTGGGCCTCATTCTCCAAGAAGCTCCTGTACGTGTGGGCACAAGTGCTGTATACACGTGTACTCATGTGTGTGGGCACACAGGGATCCTGTTTACCCGTCATGCCCGTGTTTCATTTTGACTGTAGAAAGGAACATACTCATGTGCTCCTGCTCTGTGGCTTTGGAGACGCAGCTCTTGCCTGTCGTGTTTTAAAAGATAGCAAGCTGCCCCTGCTGAAGAGAATGGTGTTTAAAGAGCCAATGTTCCCCATCCTCCTGCTGCTTTGAACTAATCCTGTCAGTAGAAGGATCAAGGGATTGAAGTGAACCGAAGATGAACTGGAACTTCTGGAGTTTTAAATGTGTGAATTTTTGAACTGGAATAGATTAAAAAAAAAAAAAAAAACAACCAAAAACAAAGGAATAACCGTCCCACCCCAAAGCTGTTTTTATCAAGGTTATATTCCAGGGAGCCTTCCCCTCTGGTATTCATTGTTTTCCCACCATGTGCTCCCTTGCCACAGGAGCTCCCTTCTGAACTGTTTTTCTTCTCAACTGCTAAAATAACGGTGGAAGGTGACCTAGTTTTAACTGGTTCATATTTCTAACAATCTGTGGAAACTATGTGCCTGTAACGGCCTTTTCAAAGTGTCATGTTTTTGTGGAGAGCAGAAAAGGGAAATAAGCTGGTGCTGCTGGTTGTGTGGCTCAGCTGATCGGATTTCCTCTTGCTGGGTTCGATTCTTTCACTGAGTCTGTGTGTTACCTCAAAGGGGAAAAGACCGCCCAGAAATGTCCCAAGTGTAGGCTGAACGTTTCTGTGTTCCTTTTTCCCATGCTGTACAAGGGGAAAATCCTCCTCCTAACTGTTTTTAACTTGCTGGAGTAACCGGATTGTCCTCAGTGTGATTCACGTGGTGCCGGTGCCAGACGGGATGGTGACGGGGGTGGAGGGGAAAATGTTGCTGTCCAAACCAAATTAGTAAGTATTGAGGTATGAGCTTAGGCTAAGCGTGACTTCACAGCTCTCTTAAACTAAAGTCTGAGAGTAGCACACACTCTATAAACAAAAGGAGACTTTGATATAAAACATACATAACTGTTTATGGTGTCCCACCCTAAAACCCAGGATGGAAATAAGATCTCTACGATTCTTTTTCTCCAGATACCACCGCTGTATTTATCTCTTGCAGCAAAACAAATGGATCAACTTTCAAGACACACAGACCTTCTGGCTCCATTCTAAATCAGCCCTTAGAAGTGATCCATACCTAGGAGCAGTGTCCTCTGTAATTAGATGGTTGTTCCACTGCCATTTCCAAATCCCTCTCAGACAGGGCTGGACTGATTACAAAATCATTTAGTTTGGAAAAGGTCTTTAAGACTCAGTCCAGACAGTAACCTAGCATTGCCAAGCCCACCACTAAACCATGTCCCTAAGTGCCACATCTACACATCTGTTAAATCCCTCAGGGGTGGTGACCCACCCCCCTGAGCTGTGTTACCTGAGGTGCACCATTGCTGCCCTCCTGGAGGCTGTGTGTGCTTCTGGTTGTGTTTTTAGGTTCTGGTGCTGGGTGCTACCCCAAGCTCTGCATGTCCAACCCCTGTGCTCTCAGCCAGGAGCAGTCACCTGGGGAGCATCACCTCCCCTTCTCATGGCTGGTCCCTTTCTAAAGCAAGAAAAGCAACTTTCCTGTTGGGAAGAGGCAGAAGCGAGATGTTTATTCCAGGCAGGGGATAACATTTTATGTCTGTATGCTGCAAGACTGCCAGAACAGGACTGCAGTCCTGATGTTTCCCCTAGAAAATTTTATATAGCAGCCAGGTCTAACACTGCTGCATGGCCACATTTGTGCTGGTGGTAACCAGCTGGCCTGCCCAGGACCTCGGGGGAAAATGTGCAAGGTGCAAACTTCCCACTGATCCCATGGGATAAAGGGCATGGTTATGTTCTTCTGACAGCTGAATGATCTCACAGCCCAGCAGGATGGGGAGCATGAGAAGTGTTACAGGAGCCCTCAGAGAGCAGGGATTTATGGAGCCAGCCCCTGCCACACCACATGCCTTTCTCCTTGCTCACAGGAGGAGAGCCATGTTGGCCAAGCCTGGTGCACCTTGAGAGCTCCCAGAAGGAGGGCACCCACTGCCAGAGCGTGTGCACCAGGATGCAGCAGCTGCTGCTGCTTTGTTCTTGATTTCTGGGTCATGGTTTGAAGATCCCTTTCAGGTGGTTCACAGTACTTCTGTGAGCCTTGTGCTAGGGGCAATGGCAACTGGTTTGGTTTGACCTCTGTATTTTCAAGTAAGGGTCTTTCCTTGCTGAGGACAGCAGGTTAAAATATCCCTTTGGTTCTTCCCAGCTCTGGCCATACCCCAGTGACACCTGGGTGCTGCAGGAGCCCTCGGCAGTGACCTGCTCTGCTCTCACTTCTCTAACCCCAACCACAAGCTCTTTGCTTTGGGAAAATGCAGATAGAAATAACATTCCTTATTCACTGCTTAACAATCTCTTGTGAATAGCTAGATTTTTATTTTAATGAGGGACCACACTGATGATGATTTATCTCTCTGATTGAATAGGAAGCTTTTCTTTATTTTCTCATAATCCTGCATCTTATGTTACAGATTGTAAACTGGTTTTGAAGAAAGACTGAGAACTTGCTAGCTTCTGTGCCAGACATTGTTGCAGTAATGAATTTTTGTGTCCTTGGATTTTATTTTTGTTATAGGTGTTTAAGAAAATGACTATGAGAAATACAATGAGTTGGACTTGGGGAATTGAGCCTTTGCCTCACTGGTTTATAGCTGATGGCTGAAAGCAAAACTCTAAACACAAAACTCACTAAAACGCTTCAGAGCATTATCTAAACTGCGAGGAAATGCTGCTTTTATGTCCCAGAACATTGTTATTACTGTTTATTTCTACTCTGCATGAGAGCAAACAAATGCTCCTTAAAATACTGTGTGTGCTAAGATTGCCTGGATAGATGAGGGCCACAACTGGTGGTGTGTCCAGCACCAATAAATGCATGGGTTCAAAGTCAAAGGACACTGGGTTACTCAGAAATACCTGTCCAATAGATGGTTGCAAAGCTTGGGGACCCATGCAGTGGGCCACTTACTGTGCACTGAGAAAGTGGAAAACCAAAGCAATCCCCCACTGTTTTTATGGGCTTAGCCATGGCCATTCAGACAGTGGTCCATTGAGGGATTTTGATGCAAGCCTTTGCAGTAGTGAGAAGAAAAATCAGGAAGTAGATCCGATGGTAACCTTTGTACCTCTCATCTTGTGTATTTTACAGCATTGAAGTAAATGATGTTGAGATTACATACTCACGTGCTTCTTGCCAACTGTACCAGGAGGACAGTGGTCATTAATGCCAAATGCTGCTTTGCCTTGTGCCCTGGGAATGTGCCCTCCATTTACAGCTTCAGCAAGATTTTATTTTACAGGGTACAAGATAAAGTATGTGGGCACCTCTGTAACTGCACAATAACTATTGATTGTTTAATTATCTGGTAAATGCCATATAATCACCAAGCTATTACGCAGCAATAGTCTGTGCTCTAATTTAGAGCGTGTGGGATCCTCGTGCCGCCAGTGTCAGCTGTGGCCCTCCAAGGAGCTCCTTCACCATCATCATGTGATGGGGAAGGGCAGGGGAATCACCCCTAGGAGCCACCCCAGGGCAGTGGAGCACCCTCAGACTGTCCATGTCCTCTGCCAGCCCAAGAGAGGCAGCTGTTTGAAAAAAACGTGGTTTTTGCAATTGCTCTTTGTTGTACTGTGTGTGTCTGTCTAGGGTACAGTACACAGGGGGAAAGGTTGAGGAAATGCATCCCAAGGTCTTTTGTGAGGATGTATTTTTGCCCAGCTGGTATTTACTGGAAACCAGGGCTGATCCACCTGGAGGCAAACACCCAGGTTTGACCCAGTAGATGGAGATGTTGAGGTATGTGGGTATGAGAAAGTGAATAAAATATTTGAAATCCAAGGTCACCTGTTGATGGAGAGCTGGGAGAAGCAGGACTGCTGGGACAGTTTGGTTCCTGAGACTATGAGAATGTCCCAGGCACAAGCCTGTGTTTGATAATGTTGTCTTGGAGTTTGCAGATGCCAGAGGAGGAGGAGTAATGTGTCCTGTGCTCCTGAGTGCTGTTTGTGCACTCCATGCACAGTGGCATCTTTCCTCCTGGCATCCCCAGGCATTCCACCAGTGCAAGCTGGTGGGGTAGCAGGTAAATATCTTCAAAAAAAGGCTTTTAGAAGACTCCTTTTTCCTTTAATTTATTTTTGAGGGTGGGTATGAGAAGATAGAGTGGAGTCTGTGCCGTGTTTAACTTGCCTGACATATGTCTCTGTCTGGTTGCTGCTGATCAAGTGCTGGGCCCTTGCATCAGCCCTGGTGAGAACAGAAACTCTCCAGGTTCCTGGGTCATTATTAGGAGTTCAGATAATTAGCCTGAGTCAAGAATGACAGTAATTGTCTTTAATCATCAGTTGGTTTATTGTCTCCTTTTCTGAAAGGCTGATGGTCAATAGCTCGATAATTAATCGCTGTTGCTTTATCTGTGTGGAAGAGGCTACCATGCTGCACACAATTAATATTTCCTGGGGATTGTTGCTGTAAAGAATTAACTGCCGTTTATATACACAGCTTCTACAGCTGCAGACTGACTGCTGTGCCTTGCTCGAGAGGCCAGACTGAATGTGTGCACATCAGTGCCTGCAGACCAGGTTGTGCTGCCAGCCACCCTTGTCTCAACACCTGGCCTGCAGTGCTGGGTGCTGGTGCTGAGCACACCAGGGGCACCTCTACCCCTATCCATGGGCTGCTGAAGGAATTCAGAGCCCCATCATGTTGCAGTCTAAACAAGCAGCTCTAACCCCAGACAGCCAGCTATTGCGTTTGAAGGTGCACTGTGAACATTTCTCTTTTCCCACCTTCTTGTTTCTCAGATGAACTGTGATGGTGGGAAGTTGGGTGTGACTTGAGCCACATTGGTGGTTCTGGTGTTGTATCCTCAGCTTTGGGTCCTTTTTTGTGTTTTCAAGCTGTTCAGAGGTTACTTTTGCAGCGGGGCAGGCTGAGTGTAACCACACGTGTGTGAATGTGCATAGTCATCCTTCCTCATGCTCTCATGGTTACTGCACATGAGGGGTTGGTCCCTCTAGATTGGGAAGCTCCCTGCCTTTCCCCATGGTTTAGTGCTGCACTGAGAGCCTGCTCCAGGGAGCAGGGGAGCACTCTGTGTGTGCCCACCCTGCCCTGTCCTAGGCTCTTCCTTCCACTGAGATGGTTTGGATGTTGGCTGGACCACTCACATCCACATCCAGACACGGACCCCTGTGGGCAGGCACCAGCCACAAGTCACCTTCAAGGTTGGGGATGGTCTGTGTGAGTGTGAATAGATTTGCAAGACTTACAAGCTGCTTTATAATCCTTCTGTATTACGAGCACAGTATTAAATACTAAGCCATTGTTTCCACTGGGATGGCTCCGTGTGCTGGCAGAGAGGATGGTGGTGCTGCCCTGTGGGGATGCTCACCAGGGCTGGGGTCTCCACTGCTTCCACAGACACCAGCTCGCAGCTGGTGCTGCGCTTTTATCAGCTCTAACTGGGTCACAAGAAGGGGCTGGGCTGGAGTACTGGTGTGTGTGTGATAACTCCTGTAGCCTTATCAGAAGGAAAACGGGTGATCTCAATTTCATCAGCTTCCCCACAATGTTATAGTAGCTCTGGAGGAGAAAGTCCTTTCCATGCTGACTCAAATGGAATGTGTGTGTTTCTGAAACACAGATTTGTTTTTGCCATGCAGGCAAGGAAGTCTGAACTGAAAAATGCTTAAAACGATGCTTCATTCTTACAGAAAAAAAAAAAAATAAGGCAAAAGCTTTGTTACCAGAGCAACTGGTACATCTTGTGCTGCTTCATTTCTCTGAAACACAGAGCGAGCCCTCAGCCCTCCCTCCCCCCACAAGAAACCAGCCCCCACACACCCACGCACCAATATGTCACATTAGCTTTGCTGCTTTCTGAATAATGTAAGGGAAAGGTGCTTTTTCAGTCCCAGAGAATGCAGGTTACAAAAGGTGATTTAAAATGTTTCTGTATTGTCTCCCTTTAAATCTCTGTTCCCTTTCCCTCCCTGCACAGTTTGTGAAGGGGGAGGTTGAAGGTCAGCAGCAGACTGATGCATCTGTGGAGTGACATTTGTCCAGTCTCCCTTGTATTGCTGGATCTCTGATTTTGTAAATACTGCACAGTTTTGCAGGACAAAAAAAAAAAAATACCTGCGATGTCTTAGGGTTAAAAAAGCTGCTTTTAAAGATGCCAGGTGAAGTCAGTGGTGTTGCAAAGTGTGGGGAACGTGTGTTTGTGTGGGTGCCAGGCATGAACAGGCACAGAGGGAGAGCCCTCTCCTTGACTTGAGGGTATTAGAGGGTGCTCTGTGCAAGCAGCTGCTTTGCAGATAAAGGAGCAAGTACCGTGTCCAGCACCACCTTCTCCTGTCCCAGAGGAATGGCTGGACTGGGACCTCAGACTTGTCTTTTCTCAGATCTTTTGTGAGGACACTTAAAAGTGAGAGGTGGAGGTGCAGTGTGGGACAGGTCTTCAGAAAAGATCCAGCTTTGAAAATTGGGATTATTAACTGTGAAAGCATCATTCTCTGTTTTAGGAGGGGTGGCTTCTTATCTGCTGAAGCTCCCATAGCTCTGCTCACTCTAGGATCTTGCCAGCAGTATTTCACAAGCGTGTGGCTGTGGCTGGTGGGTCAGATATGCGTGCTGTAAGGCTCAGGTGGGTTCCAAAAACCATTTCCTTTTAGCTTATATCCCTCTAATGGTATCCCCGGGCTGCAGGGCACAGGTGAGGAGCTTCTTGCTCTCAGCAGAAGCTGGTACCTGCTGCTTTTTGCAGTTGCAAACTTGGATATTGTATTGAAGAAGTAACAGGCTCTTGTAGTGAATTAGAGCCTGGGGCAGTGCACAGGGAGCCTGGGGCCAGGTCCTTGCTGCTGTGGACTTCTCCAGTGACTTTTGCTGAATGACTCCTCTCTTCTCCTTTCCCTTCTTTCCTATCCCTGTCTTTACCCCTTTCCTGATGTAATCAGCACTGCTGGTGTGGTCTGGGGGGGCAGAGCTGGGAGCTGCTGGGTGACACCAGCGCTGGAAATCAATCTATGAGGCGATGGGCAGGCTAGGTGCCCCTGCAGCAACATTTTGGAAACAAAAGGCTGGGAGCAAGGCTGATTCCCAGCAGAGCAAGTACAGCAGCTGCTACTAGGTCAGCTGAGGAAAACAACCGAGAGAAGCACTGAAAAGTAGGTTTTGGAGCTGGGAGGTGTTTTGTTCCTCCCAGCTCTGAAGGTGCCACTCTCAGCTGGGAAGGCACTTTTCAGAAAGCTTGGAGAAGGGGATGGGAGGAGCAGCAGGCTGTTAGTCCAGGCTGTGCATTTGAAGCATTTGCGAATGCTGTGGTGTTTGTCTTCAGAGACATTTCTTGCTTGTCGTTTTTTTTATGTCGTTCCCAATTTTGATGCAGCTTGACTTGTGGCTGACCCTGAGGACTTGGAGGCAAGAGATGCCTATGGTGAGCCAGCTGGAGCTCTGCAGCTTCTCCTGGTTATGCTTTGAAGGCTCACTGCAGAGAAAACGGTGTCTCTCTTGAAATCTGCTGTTTATTCTTAGGTTTACCTGGGAAGCCCTTTACACTAATTACCTAAAGATGGAAAGTGCCAAGCAAACACAGCCTGCTTCCAAATGTTGTGGGATTTTTTCCTCTTTTTGCATAAGAATGGCAGATTGGCGTAAATTTTTTTTGGTTTTGTTTAAGTCTCTAAATTTTTTTGTGTGTCTTTAGGTGTCTTAAATTCTTATGTTGAAATGTGCACGTGGAAGTGTGTGGCTAAAGGCCCAACTCCATTCTCACACCCCCTTGTCCCCCGGCCCATCTCAGCTCGTGTAGGTGGCTGGGAAGGAGTTTGGGGCTGCAGACAGTGCTGCAATCATCTGGAAAGGGATGTGGGGGAACCTGAGCCGTTGTTAGCACGAGCTGTGGTGATCCAGCCCAGAGAGTCCTGTCAGGTGCCACAGTCACCTCTCCCTGTGCCCAGTGCTCGCCCTTGGGTGTGGAGGGTCCCAGCCCATGTGTTCACACAGTTATCTGCCTTGGGCTGGGCTACACACCTGTGCACTGATGTCCCAGGGATTGCTGCCATTCTCAGACTTCCCTCCCCAAGGTTTTTTTGCTCTCTACTGGAGCAGGGAAGTGCTCTTAAAGAGGAGTTGGTAAATGCTCCTTTTCCATGTGTCGCCTTGGTTTTCCCAGCAGAAAGGTTGTGATGGGATGCATCCTGGAGGCTCAGAAGCAGCACACAGGCTGCAAGAAGATGAGAAATTTAAGGGCTAGATTGGGACTGGTGGGATTTGTCTTGATGTGGATCTCTAGTTTATTGTGGTGGTTGGACCTGGGAGCTGTAGGAACCTCCTGGGTTGTTGGGCTACTTCATTTTTGAGGTTGGGGGGTTTCACCAAGAGTCTCCACGTGTCAGCAGGAGGAGCACCCTAGAGTGGAAGGGGTGCTGCTTTGCTTCAGTTTCTAATATTTATGGGGATGTTTGTGACCCCTGGCAGTGAGTTTTCAAAAGGAAAAGCCTTCTACACACTTTTTTTTTTTTTAACCCCACTATAAAGCTGAACCTGGCAACAAATGATACTTGAAATGACCTGGAATGTGCAGGGACAAAAAGGAACAGGGAGGTAATCCAGCTCATTATGTTTAAAAATGGGAGCCATGAAAGTATGGAAGGGAGGCAGTTTTGTAAAGGACCGAATTGGGTATCAGATGCCTGTAGTTAATTTTACAAAGCTACCCCCAGGCCTGGTCTGGAAGCTGTGCTGGCTTTGTTGGTTCTCAGTGGCCTGTAAGGATGGAGAGGCAGAAGCACCTTGGCTGGGCAAGGCCCATTAGTGTGACGTGCTGCTGTCACTGGAGGAGATGCTCCTCCTGGGCTGCAAGGAACAGATGATGGTCCCACCACATCTTATTTCAGTGCATGTGGCCTTAGCCTGATGTAATTATTTTTTTCCCAGTTAGTGCTGAGTGGGGATATTGTTTCAATAGGTTTGGTTTTCAATAAACAAATAAATTTTGTTAGCTTCTTACACTTTTTCTGCTTCCTCAAGAAATGCTTATTAACAGGGTCAGTGTGAAGAAATGTATTTTATGTTTGCCTGCATGGTATCTAGAGCAAATGAGGTCAGGATTATATAGTAGAACAGCTACATTTAAAAAATAGTAACTCATGGATTCCTTATTATTAGTTAAAAGGTGTGATTCATGCCTCACAGGTTGGTATTGTGTTTCCCTTAGGGTAACTGTTGGTGCTTGTGCTCTTCAGGGTGGTTCCTCCATCTGGACAAACAGTCCTGGGATCTGCAGGGATTCCTGGTGGAGGCCTCAAGTTTGGGATGGAATGGGAATTTCTGGTACTGAGCTCTCAGTTGAGCTTCTCTGGAACCCCTCTTTTAATAGACCAGATGGAGGGTTGGAAGGGAAAGATAGGCATTCATTCCAAGGCCTCTGCTCCCTATCCTTAACTTTCCTGATGATGGTATAATGACCAGGGTATTGAGCTGGTGGGGCTGTGTGCCTGCATTCAGGTCAGTGTGACTGTCCTGTGTGGCAGTGTTGATTTGCATTTAAAAAGCCCCAAGCTTGCAGTGGCTGTTGCTGAGGGAAGGTTGAACTCGATGGCAAAGGAAACAGAGGTCAGCAGAAGTGCTGGGAGAGACCACCATCTCTTGTGCCCTGCTCTCTGGGGCCAGCACAGTGAGATGTGGACAGGGAGCCATTTCACCCTTCCAGGTTAACTCTTTTCTTCTTGCTTTGCATCCCCATTTGAAAAGATGGGAGATTTCCACTCTGGCAGATCTTGCCATTGGTAAGTCTTTATGCCAATACTTTCCTTGGCATTGCAATTTCTCCCTGAGCAAAACCGTTATTTGAGAAGAAGATGCCTCATTCAGTACCTAACCTGAGCATTCAGAAGTCTCCAGCCAACCTCCCCCCTCCCCACCTAGGACATAAAAACCTCTTCAGAGTTTGAAGCTCTCATGTACAGCACAAAGGCTGGAAATGCATCTTTATTTTGCAGAGGTAGAAATTCAGTATAAAAAAATTGCAAATTCCACCAGACTTGCCATTAGTCTCTTGGTTTTTTTCAGAACAATTATGGCTGTAGTTGAAGTGGGTAGCACCAGTGGAAATGCCTTTGCGTTCCTAGGCTTCAGAGATTTTCCCTCTCACGCTTTAATTCAGCAGGTCCAGGATCAAGGCCAAACCTTTTCTTTTCTATGTAACTAATAGAAAGACAGCCAGTTCAGCAAAATTTCTGTAAATAGCCTGTTCCAGATGAATTGTGAATTGTGTATGTGAATGCCAGTAGGGCTAACACGAGGGGTAGTTTGCCAAAGAAAATGGAAATCTTGTGTTAGAGAAACAGGCTTCCGAAACGCAATGTCAAATTACATTTTTGGGCTCTACAGAAACATTGTTTGCTGCAGTCATGAAACTGCCAAAAATGCAGAAAAGTCTTGATCCGTGGCACTGAAGGGCAGCATCCAGTGGGTGAGTCCTGGTCACACTGAAAACTCTCAGCATCAGCTGAAAATCCTGCAGCAGCCCAGCAGTGAGCTGGGCCCATGAACACCTGCTGAAAGGACTCCTCCAGTATTTTTAATGTTTTTTGAACTGACAAAAGCCAGCATCTCTTGGGATAGTCATGGTGTGGTTTGGAAGTACTCTGCCTTTAGCATCCACACTGATTCAGGGGCTATGGGGGTAGTGGGCATCATGGGAAGGTCACTCAGCTGGACAGTGACCCAGGGCATGGCTGTCCCCCAACAGGGATGCTGTCCCTGGAGTTCAGCCCCCACAGGAGCAGCTGGATTTGAGGTCTGTCACTGTTCAGCCTTTAAAAGCCACCATGGATGGGGTACATTGTTCCTTCCTGCTGGCTGCTGCCTGACTCCTTGGCCTGCAGATGGATTTGCACACATGTGATGGATTGTGCAGTCACAGGAGAGCTTTCTGCTTGAGGAGGGGCAGGGAGAGGCTGGTTCTCAGGCCATTCGTGTGTCTTTGGCCTGGGTTGGCTTGGGCTTGTGAAGCATTGGCGTTGAGCTCTGTGCAGAGAAAGCAGAATGCATTTGCTCACCCGGGTTAAGCGCCACAGCACCACCTCCATCTTGCAGCCTTTTTCTCTCTTGTGGCAATCTTGGGGATTTGTTTTTATTTGGGCCTTTTTTATTTGCATCTGCCCATAGTAGCTAAAACTAAGGCCAAGGAAATATGGTGCTTCTCCCATGCTGTTCCACAGCACATACAGGGTTGCAGAGCGGCGCCAGCAGCTACAAAGGGCACCTAGCAGGGGATTAGCCACAGGGCTGACACAGAGCACAATATTGGGCTAGGCCATGTGTCTAAGATGACCCTTCTTCCTCCAAATCTGCCATCTTTCTTCTAGAAGGAGCCCTAAACCTGTGATACGGCACCTAGGATTGTGTTTAGCGAGGTCTCTGCATATCCCCAGTGGATTTAAATAGAGTGGCAGCAGTGTGTGACCCCTGTCCCTCAGCTGGCTGAGCCCCTGGCAGGGGGAGGTGCCTGTGAGGGTCCAAGAAGCCCCAGCCAGCTGTGAGGGCATCCTGCATCCCTTGGGAGGGGATGCAGCTCCTGGCATAGCTACAGCAGTGTGTGCCTTTGCCTGTACTAATTACTGCCTTCAGCACTATTCCAGTGCTGGGGAATGTTCCTTGGGCTGTGGGAGCCCACAGCTGAGTTGGCATAAGGAGAAATCCAGTGATAGGCAAGAGCAAATGCTCTTAAAAGCTCCAGCAAATGCTCACAGTGTTGGGTTTTCTTCTTCCCTCACTGGTGACTGTCTACAACCTGTTTGGGAAGGCACTTGAGAAGAAATAAGGTAATTAGATAATTTAATAACAGATGTGAGAGTGCCGTTCTGAGCACAGCAGCAGTGTGGAGGAGCTGGGGCCGTGGAACGTGACTTATCTTGCACAGGAGAGATTAATCACGTTGACTCCTGGGAGACAGGTCTGCTAGAGAGGTCGTTGTGTTGGATGCACTGTTCATATTGCTCAAATTAGGCTGTGTACAAGAACTAATAAAAACAGGAGAAAAGAATTCCAGCAGAAGGGATCAATAACTTGAAAGCGTTTTAATTCAAAATTAGAAAAATGAGAACGGTTATGGGCAAGGAGAGTGTGTTAATAAAGGGAAATGAGTATTTGTTACTGCTGGTGTGAAATGAGATCATTTAAGAGATGTTCTAAGTGCCTTTTGTCACAGTTAATGCCTTTTGTTAGGTTTCCAAGCAAAATGGTGCCTGTGACTTTCAATTTCAGGGTTCTCAGATGATCAAAATACCGTGGGGCAGCCTGATCATCTCATGCTTTACTGGAATGAGGTCATCAATAACTTTTGCCTGGGTGTGATTTACACAGTTGTCAGTGTCTGAATTGCCATAATATGTCTCTGCCCAGGAAAAATGCTGCATTTGGAAGGGGAAAAAAAACCAACAAAGCAGAAGCTCTCTGGGTAGCTGGCTCACTGCTAATAATGGATACAGAAAAGTGATTACTTGTGATCCATTCAAATAGAAAGCCTCTAAAGCTGGAGGCATGGAAGCTGTTACAAGGTCAAGCAGTGTCCTTTAAGGAGAAATAGGTGGCAAATACTGTCAGTGGCAGATAACACATCTTCAGCATCATGAAAAGTACATCTGAAATTAAGATTAGAGGTGCTTTGCACTCGTATGGAGAGGGGGAAAAGAGAAGATAGAGATGAAATCAGAAAAAAAGAGGATTAGCTTTTGGTGGGTGACAAGCAATAGCTCTGGCCAGGGAGAGATTTAAGCAGCAAAGTGCTCACTAACCCAGGGAATTATCAAAGGTTTCTGCAGCTGCTTCCAGCTGATGGTCTTCAAGAGCCCAGAATTCTTTGTGCTTGAACCTTTCTCTCACCCTGAGCCTG
Source organism: Lanius collurio (assembly GCA_020086605.1). NCBI lineage: Eukaryota > Metazoa > Chordata > Aves > Passeriformes > Laniidae > Lanius > Lanius collurio. The sequence goes on from JACBWW010000055.1 coordinate 403,992, forward strand.
TGTGTGTACGTGCACATGCAAAATCCCATCTGCAGCCCTGTATGTCAGGCTGGGAATGCAAAAAACCAGAGGCCCTGGTCAGCCTCACTTGCAGGAGTCTGCTTTAATTTTAGGTGCCTTAGTTTACAGTGAGGCAAAAGGGGACCTGACCTGCAGCTATGCTGGTAGACCTCATTCTTTTGTTAACTTACATAGCAGGTCAGGGCACCAAGAGCTTCTAAAAATGAAGTCATTGTGTCTTGGCAGATGTTTTCAAGTCTCTACTTTCATAAATGGGGCTGGGAAGCTTTGCTGAAGATCCTGCAGGAAAAACTGGATCTCTTGACTGATGAGTATGAGCCAAAATTAGCTTATTTTGAGATGCTGAAGAGGATGGCACTAAGTTTTGTCAGCCCCACAATTCTGAGAAACCCTAGTTTCTGAAAATAGGTTTTGGCTATAACCTCTTTGAGGAGTAGAAGGACTTTGACCCTTAATAACTGTGGTACAGCAGTGACTTCACAGGTGGGAAATTTGGATTTGAGTTTCCAACTTAGTGATCACAAAGGAAAATACCTTCCCTGAAGCAGAATGAGAAAGATCCAAGGGATCAAATGTGCTTCTCTTGCACCTTGGGAAAACAGCACAGCCAAACAACACCTAAGGGTTTGTCATTCACATTGGAGCCCTTGGTGCAAATCTTATTTTTGCAAAAACTGTTAAAAGTTTGAGGTTTATTCCATTGTGTAAAAAAGAGTCTGTTTGCAAATCTCAGGCATTTTGGGGAATAGTGGTGTTGTCCTGGTGGTGATCAGTGGTGGCCAGGGCTTCTTGCTTCCTCTTTGGCAAGATGCTCACTGACATCCAGATTATCAGGTCCATAAATACCCAGGCATCTGGGAGGCCTTTCTGGTGTCTGGTCCGTAGCTGACCTTTCACTTTGCTGAAAATGAAGATCAGCCTTGAGATCAGCAGACTACAGTGAAGATTGCATGTCCATGCTGTAGGATAAAAATAGAAACAGAAACTGGAAAGGGGAAATATCATATCTGTTAAAGATCATCCATGTGCTATTAATTGTGACCAGGCCTCTCCCTGAGCTTGTGGAAGCTTTACCTGCATAAAAAGTTGTGTCTGAGCTACAAAAACCTCCCAAGGTTGTGTCCTTCTTGTACATGTGTGGATCTTGCCTTCTTCATTTTCTCATGTGTCCAAACCAGTCTTATCAAAGGATAGTGTTTAATCCAAGGCAAGTGTCAGAAGAATAAACTACTTTGGTTTTTGTAGTCTTGTACAAAATTCTTTCTGCATTTCTTGGCACTTAGTTATTAATGAGCCATTTGTTCTGTTTGCTTAAAAACCTCCCAGCAGCCAGCACGTGTGTGCTATGCAAATTATTTGTGGTCTGGTTAAATACTGTTTTACTAGGAAGGGGAATAACTGAAATTAGTAGAGGAAAAATAAGTAACATTAACCCTCTGTAGGTTGTTTCCTTGTTAATTATTTTGGTGATTTGGCTCTTGAACTGAGTGTGCCACTGCTGTAAACAGCAATTTGGGACCTGGGCTTGAATAGTCACACACCCCCCAGTGCTTACTTCGTGTGGCAGTGGTCCAAAAAACTGCCAGCATCCTAATTAACACACTTTTTCAATGGATGATATTAATATTCATATTATTATACTCTAAAATGAGTAATTTGAAGAGACAGAATGCCTTGTACTCTCTTGATCTCTTGTGGGTTAACCTACAAAAGGCCACTGGCACTCATCCTTTCAGGCCTTAATGGGTACAAAGGCTTGTAATAAAACTGTTTGGAGCAGAGTTACCTAGAAATGTGTAGCAAATATAGTGCATCTGGTAGGGATGGTTATAATTTGTGAGAATGGTGAAGTGAAATGGTTGTAATAGATGAGCACCTCCAAATGATGGAGGAGTGAGGCAGCTCTTGGGGTTGACTGGCCCCACAACATCCATCTAAGTGATGTCAGCCTGGCAGCAGTGATGCAGGAGTCCCTCAGCTGAGCCGGTGCTTAGAGGAAGGTAGTACTGTGGGGGAGAAAGCAGATATATGTCTGACTGGAAAACAAAAGACTCTCAAGGTTGGTTTGTTTTATTGATGCCCACCATTAGAGGCTACCACAGGATTTACTGCTGAGTTTAGCAAAAGGAATGGAAGTGCAGAGAATGCTGTGAAATAAAAGGGATTCACCCAGGGGGAAAAGCAGAGGTGCAACTGAACCAGGAAACACTGGATTTAGCAAAGAAGTTGAGGTATGAGGATTGTGGGATATGTATGGGTAAGCCCAAATGAGTTACTGAAGTATCCAGATTACTCCATTAACCTTAGATATGTGTTCTGTGTGTGGACAAACCATCCTATAGTAGACACCCTCTGCCTCTCATAAGGCCTGACTGACCTTGAGTCCTGAAAGGAAGAGAAACTGGCTTTGGGGTCAGTATTGAGGGAAAACTGCTGCTGAAAAAAACAAACAAGTCTCAGCACATCTTCAGCATTCAGTGCAGAGACGGCTGTTAGCTGGGGGAATGAACTTTGCAGTTGCTCCATCCTCTCAAGAGCCCTTGCTGGTGCAAAGAGTGCAAAGGAAGGAGGTCCTTTTGGTAGCTGCAGATTTGGCTGTGGTCCCTGCAGGCGCTGGGATCCTGCAGAGAAGCTGGTCTGTCTTCAGCAGCAGAGGAGAAAACCTGTGTGAGTGCAGAATTGACAACAACAATTTTGACTGGCTCACTGTAGGAATGAGATCACTTTTAGCAGCATCAGGGGAGACTTTGAAGAATGGATAAAAAGGAGTTGAGTGAGAGGGCAGCTGTGGACACGGATTACCTGGACCCAGGATAGTTTTTGGTGGCGTCACACACAATCTGTGCATTCCCAGGGCCTGGCACCGGCTGTGGTTTCTTATGGAGGATGCAGACACACCTTACATCTCAAAAAGCAGAAGGCATCTGTGAAGAGCAGCATTTTTGTACAGAGGAAGGCGACTCTGTAGTGCTATAGTGTTCACTGTTTAAATTGATTCCATTTGCTTTGTATATGGATAGCTTTGGCTTCTGAGTGAAAACTTAACCATGGAAACTGTAGCTGCCAATCAGAGCAGCTTTCTGCTGAGCCTGGCCTGACTCTGCTCTGCTGGTGGCATCTTTGTGTCTGTCTGTGGCCTGTACAAGCTGTTGGAATGGGGCAGATCTCTTTTTCTGAAGGCGACTCATCAGCCCCTCTGCCAGCAGCCAAGATGGGGAGATCAGACTGAATTACCCAGCTGTCTTTAGGTGCTGCTTTCCCTCTGCTGGTAGGACCTAAAGCAATTGTGTGTGTCAGCCCAGGCTGCATCGCTTGTTTGGTCAAAGATAAGTGGCATCTCCTCTTCTCAAATACCTTCAAATCCTTCTTTCTGTGGTGTTTTCAGGATGGGCTCTTACCTCTGGTACCACCTGTGGGCTCTTGCCATAAGCTGGGATATGGTGAATCCCATGCAAACACTGAATATGGATGATTTACACCCCACTGCCCTTTCAAACCCCAGCATGGTTGTGCATCCTACCACAACACCAATGTCCATGTTTGCTATCACTTGGTGCATCATGTTCCAGCTGGAGCACATCCACATCCTGCATCTTCATCAAATACCATCATGAGAAAGGGACTCATAGCCCAGTGATCTGCACTGAGCTCTGGTACCTGGAGAGCAGCTCTGTGGGTCTGTTCCCATCAACTTCTGGGTAGGCATTCCCACAGATATCAGCAGGTCTGCCACTTAGTCTTCCTGGCTCTGTTAACTCAGTTTAATATTAATTATTATAGATCTTGCTTTATTTTTTAAGGTGAAAGGAGACAAGAAGAATGTTTTCAGGCTGTGCCAGAGATTACTTGAGTCTCTAAACAAAGGACCCACTGGAAAGACTGGAGACATCCCGTTAGCCAGGAGCTCATGGAAAAATTAGAGGCTTTTAGAGCCCAGGTTAGTGTTGTGAATTAAACACTGAAAACCGGCTTTGTTATTGCAGTGTTATGTGAACTAGCAAACCTCCTACAAGGAGTTTCTGATTAAATGAGTGGAAAATAAAAGTCCACATCCCAGATGCTTCTCCAGTGTGGCCATGGGGGCTGGCTGGGGCTGGCAGGCTCCCCATCAGCCCCAGCTTTCTCCTCTGCAGCTCCCTCCCTTGAGCAGAAGATATTTTGGCGAGCAGCGAAACAGCCAGTGAGGCAAAAAAAAATCCAGAGAAAGGAGAGGGGAATAATAATAATACATCTAATACTGAAGCCAGTTGGGAGGGGAGGGAAGCGGGGCAGAGTGGTGCAGAGCTGTGACTCACAGGCAGCTCTGCTCCCGTGCCGAGCCAAGCGAGCACAATCCTGCAGCATCTTCTCTGACAGCCTTGGCAGCTCCAGGGCCGCAGGGCTGCCCTGCTTCCCACATCCCTCATCCTCCTCTGCTCTCCTTTCCAGCCCCGTGACTCCCACCCGTGGCATGGGCGCTGTGGATGCTGCCCTTGCCTCCGCACGGACCCCGCCCTTTGCTCCAGTGGGATCGAGGAATGGGAATTGTGTCCCTGGAGCGAGGTGCCCGGTGCTGGGTGGAACTCCTGGGCACCCTCCTGCTGGGCACATGATCTGCTGAGCTGAGCTCCCTCGCTGCTGCTTCCATCTGCCTGTGTCTTTGCTGCCAGAGTTCATAGAAGTACCAAATCTATTTTCCTGCCCACACTTGCTTGTCCTTAGGTGTCCTCTTTTAGTAGAGTGGTTTCATTTTAATTGATGATTTTTTGGAACTTTTGGGAAGAAGCCTCAGAGAAGGCCTTAAAATAGAGAAATCATGTAAGTTTAAAGATTTTTGAGGAAGGCTGGGAAAATATTCTGCAGCCTGCTCTGTGACCTTTCCATGTCTCCTAGGAGGCTGAGATCAGCTTATTTTTGAATAATCCCCCATTTGCGTTGAAAATATGGAAAAACTCATTTGTGTAGCTGCATGTTTTGCTTCAAGGTGAACAGAAGTAAGTTAAGTCTCAAATGTACAGGCTGGAGGCAAGCCAGGGCTGCTGCCAGGAGGGTGTGTCCATCAGAACACCAATGCACAGGGCATGATTTTTTTATTTAATCTCATGAAAAGTCTACAGTTAGCCAGGCCAGGCTTAAGGTCAGGCTCAGCTCCGCCTAGAAGCTCTCATGGTATTTTAGTCAGTTGAGCTTTAAAGGGTTTATTGCTTCATTTTTTAGCCTCAAGCCAGAAATTATTTTCCCCCTTTCTGCAGGAAGGACATTTTCTCACAGATCCTTTGCTTTGCTGATGACGGAAGGAAATTCTTCTGAGCCAAAATATTCAAAAGATGCTTTCCTTCTAGAAAAAAAATTAAATTCCTTTTTTCCTTTTTTTTTTTTTCTCTTCACTGTAAAATGTGTGTATAACACAATACCTGTCTGAGGAATGTGCAGTATTTTTGAGCTTTAGTTCCCACTCCAGGGTTTTGCTTTGTTTTTGATATGTCTTGCAGCATGAGCTGCTGCTGTTCCAGCTAGCTCTGCTCACTCCACATGGAGACATTTAATGAGAGGTCTTCCAAGGCTCCCCTTTCTTAGCCACATGCCTTTTCCTGCCCTGGCCCGAGGTGAAGCGTGGCTGTTCCTGGAGGAACGTGGAGTGCCCTTTGTGGGAGCAGCTCATGGTAGCAGCTGCTGAGGTGACAGTGCCCTCCATTCCAGCTGGAGCAAAGCTGTCAGCCAGCAGCCTGAGAGGAGCACAGAAATGAACTCTTTATTTTCTAATTACTGTTATTTTGGCAGATTGTTCTGAAGGCTCTGTAACTGATCTCTGCTGCGGTGACTTTGGTGAGGGGTGGCTCACTCCAGCCTCGCCTGCAGAGCTGTGTTGTCCTGGTACAGCATTCTCAGCCTTTGTCAAAATACTGTTTCTTGCTAATTTTCTGTAATGGTGGAGGTACTTGAAGCTGGGGCTGAGCAGACAGTGAAAACTGCAGTGGAAGGATCTGTATGTTCATCCATCCTTCCCTGCCCCATGGCATCCCTGGCTGCCCCAGGCAGTGCAGGTAGTAGGGATGCTATTCTGGAATAGCTACCCTGATGTCAGGGCTAGCCAGGGAAATGTCAAGACACATAATGCTTTGAGCAGAATGAGGGATCTGCTTACAAAGCAAATTACTTCCCTTGGTTGAGTTCCCCCCAGCTTTGCAGATTCTGTGTAGAGGTGAGGCACCCAGCTTGCTTGGTGTTGCAGTGAGGAGATCACCTCTGTGGTTATTTAAGGATAAATCAATCAACGCTCAATCTCATCCATATTTGCTCCTAATGTGTTTATTTACGTGCTCAGCCCAAGCATATGAACAGCCCTTTTAGAATCGGGGGGAGAAGATGCTCCAATCAAAATGGAAAATTGCTTTCTGCAGCATTTTATCTAAGATCCAGTCCCAGTTATTGCTCCAGGACTAGTTGGATGTGATAAAGAACTTGGAGCTAGCAGATTATTGCAAATTCCTTTTTTCCTTCCCTGGGGGGACGGGGGGGAAAGCTGTCAGGGCTCTTACACCAGTGTGTAAGAGGGTGGGAGGGAGCTGTTTGGGAAAGGCTCAAGGACCCCTGTTGCTGCCAGGGTGGTGGTAGAGGGGTTCCAGCCCTACATCTTGGGGTCACATCCTGGCCTGTCAGAGGAAACAGTCCCTGTTCCTTTGTAGGGACAGAGGAATCCGTGGAGGCAGGACAGCTCGAGGCAGGCAGCTGAGTCATGGCTGCAGCACAGGGATGCTTGGGGAGCAGGGACCATCACCCTGGTTCCCCCCCCAGAACATCCCTGCCCGCCCTGCAGGGCTTCAGATGGGACCCAGTGGGTGCTTGAGTGCAGTGGAGGAGGCATCACCTCCAGCAATTAAGTTTTTCTTCATTCCCATAATCTTTCATTTCTGAAGCAGCATTTACATTCATACCCATTTTTCCCCTGGCTGCTGCTGCATTTGTGCCAGGGGAACCTTTTTGGCGAATGCCTCTGACAGAAATGTGTTTTCTTATCCCTTGAAGCTGAAAGCCATAAAGAAAAGAATGACTTTAATGAACAGACCTTGCCGAATCACCACCTTGAAGCTCTAGCTGCTCATGTGAATCAAAGCTGGCTGAAAGTAGGTCATATAGTAAAAATGAATTAGGCTTACTTCACATTTTATTGACTCTGCCAGTTTTTCATTCATAGAGGCTTATAGTTTGGAATGTATCTTGTCTTTTTAATGCTAGGCCGAGGTAAAAGGGGAGAATACTGTTCTTTATTCCCTCCTTTTTGCCTTGCATGTTTCTGGTGGTTGATTATATGATGGCTGGGCTTTCTCTTCCCCATTTATTTATTCTTTTGTTCTCCTGTACTCAAGAACTGCTTAAGTGATGACCAAACTCCCATAGTGCGTTCACAAGGGGGAATTCAGCCTGGTCACAAAAGTTTGTGCAACACCTAAATTAGTCTTCAAGTTTCTGAGAAGGGTTGAAGTGGTGAGGTGATGCCAGTCTGCTGGCAGAGGGGTTACACTGCATCTCCTCCTTGGTGCTGGGCTGGGCACGAGGATGGCATCAAGTGGGTATGCACAGAGAGGGGTCAGTCCTCTGCTTCCAGCCTGTACCCCCATGAGAAATCCTGGGGTTTGGGGTGGTCAGACCTACCTTGCCATCTGGAGGATGATGGGCTCCACCTGTTAATTCATTCAGTGGCTCATCTGCATCTTGAGCAGTTTATTCAGATCAAACTTTTAATTTTGGTGTAAATCCTTCAAGCATCAGTGGTTCCACTGCTCATCCATCAATCCCTGCTGGTGATTAATTACTCTGTCTTATAAATGATACTCTTTTTTCCCATTAGTCTTTGTCTGTCTTCAGTTTGGAGCCATTTGGTCTTGTGGTCTTTGTCTGCCATTTTCTGCCTCTGTCTGGAATTGTGATTTCTTGTGAAATTTCTGCTGGGATTAAGCAATCTGGTCTCAGCTTTAGGAAGAAGCTGGGAAAAAGAGGATGGAGAGAAAGCAGAAACATTGCAGTGGTGGAATCCCTGACTTTGTGCATGCACTGTTCATTTAAAAGATATTTTTTAAGGGAGACACAAAATACAGTGCACTGAGGTTTTGTCTTGTGTTTAGGATTTCTGCTGTGGCTAATGGCAAAACAGAGAATGAGGCCAGCTTCTCCAATGGTAGATGATTTTCTCCTGCCTTTCTGTCTCTATTGCCTACTCTAGATGGCTCATACCTTAAAGAGGTGAAAAATCCCTACTGATAAATTAGGATTTGTTTTGCAACCTTTTCTCTGCAATTATAGCTAACTGCTTTGATCTCATCTGAAGACCTTTATCCAGTGACAGAAGATAAATCTTCTCTACCTGTGGTTTTTTAACTTAAAGAAATTCAGTGAGAAACTGTCTGGGTAGGAAGAGAGTCCCCACTGGTAGCCCTGTACCAGCTGATTGGGGAGGGCACAGTAGATAGTACAAGTAGCCTCTGTCCTTATAATTACTGCTGGACAATCCACACATTACCTAAAATCCCAGCTTGAAAAAATTAAACTGTTTAATCTTGTATAATACAATGGGAGACATAGATGAAGGCCTGTAAGTAAGCCACTATTCTACTTCAGAAAAGACCTTCATTGACTATTATGTGAATGATAAATCTTCCATTTTCTCTTAAGAAACAGTAATTACAGAATCTTCAGCTGCGATGAGTATCTCCTGCTGACAATAAAAGTCTGTCCTTCAGCGCATCATCAGCATCTTGGTGATGGATGCTGTGGACTACCCTGTAAAGATAATATAAAATTCTGTCTGTAGTATGTGCTGGCAGCCCTTTTTTAAGCCTTGCGAGTACAGATTGGGAAGGTGCTCTGTGTATCCAGGAACACGTCTTGATTGTCACACTTTCTGTTTTTAACAGTTCCCAGATATTTTTGCTGTCTGGCTCTTGGTTGCTAGCAAGGAGCTCCAAGGAGATGAGCTCTGCTCTTTGGTAGGTAGGAAGCTGCCTCAGCAGACATGGCAGAGAGGGATGACCTCTTTCACTGCTTCACCAGCAAAATCGAAGCAGGAAACTGAGTGGATCAATGAGAGCCATAATCCAGTTTCCCAGCATGGAACTGGGTCAAGGGAAGCATGGGTGGACCAGGGGCTGAGCTGTGACCAGGAACCTGCCTCTGGGTGCAGCTCCAGTGCTCGGGGACAGCTCAAGGTCACATCCAAATGCTGTTCCCGTTCAGTCTGATGGGCACTGGCTGCCCTACAAGTGGATTGGTATGGGAAGCAGGTGAGGGGTCAAACAGGAATTGTCTTCAATATACATCATCATTAGGCTGATGTGGACGCTGCTGGAAGGCAAATGAGGAGTCTCAGGCTCAGGATCTGCAGCTGGAGGCAGCTCTGCTGCCCAAGCTGTCCCTGGAAGGAGGTTCTGCTGTACCTTGTCGTGGGCTTGGTGCCTAGGAGATCTTGACTCCAGATATCATGGATCCAGCAGGACTATGTAGTTCATGATGGAAATTGTTGTGATGAGCTGGTCTTGAGCAGAAATGGAAGAATAATTGTGATGAGGTCAAGATAAAAAAGGTAATGTTGCCAAAACTTTGCAAAGTACACATTTGAAAAATACACTCCTCAGCACTAGCCTGTTGGCTACCAGACTTCAGCTCTGCTTCCAGACCATCCAGAGCCACTGAGCTCTCTCTGGCTTTAAAGGTGGGTTCCATTTTTTTGATGCTGAGGAAGACAAGAGGATAAAGGACTGGAGTTAGATGGACTTTGAACTATTTTCAATTCTCAGTCTGTTTCCTGAGAAAATATTTCTTAAAAAGAATTGCAATCTTATTCAATGGCTGCATGTCTAAATTTGTTGACAATTCTGAAATTTTTTATTTCTTTTTTCATGGCTTAATGTATTATAATTCCATGGAAGTTGGGTGGCAGCAGAGAGGCTTAGCCTCTGTTTCAGAAGATGCTCAGGTAGATCTGATTTTCCAGTAGTCTCATTACAGAACCTCTTTGATTCCCCTAGAATTCAGAGCGAATCAGGGTCATGGTGTCAGGTTGTTGCCTGCTTTGGCTGTCGTGTCGCAGCAGACTTTTTCCATGCAGAGTTCACGTGCTTGAGACTTGAAACCTCCTCCATAAACATTGGGAGGTAGGTGTGTGCTTCCATCAGTGCTGCTGGCAGCTTTGGCCAAGTCCTGGCTGGGGTTCTTTTACAATCAGGCAAGCAGTTGCTGTGCTTTGACCCTCAGCTTCCTCCCCCCTCTCCCAGTCTGTTCTTAAACCATTGTGCATCAGGCATGCAAGGAACACAATAACAGTTTCAAGAGAGCATTAAATAGGCAAATAGCCAACTTTTGTCTTTAGTAGCTACATTTCTTTTTTCCCCTTCCCTCCTGTAATGTATAGTTTCTCTGTTATTGCTTTTTTCCCCCCATTTCTTCATTTATTTATATCTTTCCCTGACTGAAATTGCCCTAGTTACAGCTGTCACATCCTCACTTTGCGGTGGTCTGATTTGGCAGCCCTGTTCCCTCGTAAAACTTACAGACAAATGAGGGCGTTTAACTCTCAGCATCCTCTGGTTGCTCTACACTGTCACAACAAGATTAGAGCAATTCACGTAAAAGTAGAAAACCCAGCTGTCTTCTAGGAGAAAAGTCTATTCCTTCGTTCCTTCACAGGATGTGAAGATGGAGCAGTTTTTAGTGGAGAGCTGCAGCCCCTGTGATGGCATGCCTGTGTTTAAGGCACATTAAGTGCGTGCTTCATCCTCCTCTATTAACGGTGGTTTCGTGGTGTTCTCTGTCCATCTTCTGCTTGGAGTCGACTGGGCACCATTTCATTGCTGCTGGTTTTAATCCCAGGCTGAGCCGTATTGTTCCTCAGAAATGAGCGGAAATAACTCGCCGAGATGACTGCCTAAATAATTTACTCTTGGAGGAGCATTCTTTGTGCTCTGTCTGAAGCAGTGATGAGGAAGGAAGTAGGATGCTTCTCCTGCACAGCAGCACATTGAAAAACATCTCCACTTCTTTTTCAGTGACACAAACAGATTTTGCAGGCCATCCTAATGTTCTGCTACCTCCTGTCCAGTGACTGGTGTGATCCATTCCAGATTATCTAGTATTTTTCTTCCTGTCAGGAGCAAAAATTCGCCTTGCCTTGTGGCTGGTGACCGAGGAGCTCCTGGCATTTCCTGAGATGACTCATCTCTCGCCATGTTGTTAGATTTGGAATGACTTTGGACTCTGTGGCGCTTTGGTAATTAATTTGGCATCTCCCTTAAAGGGCTTTAAACAGTGATTTCCTTGTGACCTTTTTTGCTGTATAAGTCATTGAGCTGTGGTGATGAGAAACTTTGTGGAAGAGGGAACTTTTGGGGTTTCCTTGCTGCGGGATTAGTCAGATAACACCCAGTGGGCTACAGCTTGAAAAGAATCAGATGTATGTGGTCAAAGCACAGGAGTAGGATTGAAGAGCTGAATGTTTCTGCTGTGTGACGTGGTTTTGGTATGATCTGTTGACCTTTCCGTGCCTCCCTTGGCTCATTGGTACCGTCGGCCCAGTGGAGACATTGCTCACTTTTATTACGGTTCTTGGGTAAGTGATGCCAAACCCACATTTTCTAGCCAGTTGTTCTGATTCCCCAGGGAGTTGCCGAATGGGCTGGTCAGCCCTGTGAAGCTCTGGGAGGGTCCTTGGTGTGATACGTGGGGTCTGGTTCAGAGAGGGGTCGTGGGGGACCCAGGTCCTCTGCCGCAGGACGGCTCCAGAGGCGCTGGTCTCTGCAGGCAGATGTGCCTGTCGCTGAGGAGGACCTTCACAGCCTTCATGGGCTGTGGCAGCTCTGAGTGCTGGCACTGGCTCTGCATTCCTGTAGCACTTGGAGATCGCATCCCTCATGGAGAAGTCTCAGTCCTGAACCTTTTTTGGCTGTACAGATGAAAGGGTCAGGGCTGGTGAGCAAGGATACTTGTTTCCTTGAAAACAGGGGCTACTGTTGTTCCCATGAATTTATGATGTGCCCCACCATGGGAACAGGATTTAAAACCTGGAAGGGGTGGCAGTTTGTTGTCTGGGAATATACTTAGTTACAGAGCCAGCCTTGTGCTCTTCAGTGAACCACCCTGTAAAGGAAATAGGGTCAGTCTCTGGTGAAACACCGTGATCTGATACTGATGCTGCACTTATTGCTACATCTATTACTCTGTTAGGGACCACACTGCTCAGTCTCACTGTGGCCCCACAAGGAGAGCCCAGGAGAGAATGAGCAGGTGAGAGATGAATTTAGGTGGAGGTGATACAGGAATCACCCTTTAAAATACACTGGTGTGGATAGAAAAGCTTCCTGCTGATTTTAAAAGAAGTGGAACAAGTGGGATCAGAGGTCTCCCTGTAGCCTCCACTGTTTGTGGCATATGTGTGTCTCCTGCTCTGTCCATACCTGTCTGCATCTCAGGCTTCTTAGTATAAGAAAATGAGAGTCCTTTTTCAGAGTGGCTTTGAAAAATGCTGGGTTTTTTGACCAAATACCCAGGACTTCGCTGTGATGTTCACAGAATGACTTTTGTACACATGGTTTGATATGAATCTTGGCTGTACCACCGTGAAACAACTGGGAATTGTGCAAAGGCTGGTGTTAATGGAAATAATATAAAAACTTTATTTGTTGTCAATACAGGAAAGCCCATGCTGAAGATAAAAGCTTATCTTACAAACTGCTCTCTAAGTTATACCTGTGTGATGTTTGAAATGTTCTGCTCAACCTTTTTAGTTAAAGACTAAACTCTACGAGACAATTGCTTTACATCCCTCCTCTCATCCCCCTCTGCTTTTTTGGCTGTTTCTGTAAAACATATTCCCTCTGTTGGGAGGAATGACTGAATTCTGTTGCTCCTTCATCTCTCAAATGTCCAATGGTGTGTTATTTTCTGGAAAGAGTATAGGCAGTGGTATGGGCTTGCTGTAGGAGCAGCAGGGACTTATGGTCCCTGTTTCCCAGTGAGCAGCAAAGCCCAGTGGGTACCATGCCCTGACCCCAAACCATGGTGAGTCCAACCGTAGCCAGATAATGTGTCACCCAAAAAGCCTTGGCTGTTAAATACCCTGCTCTTCTGCTTTTACTGGCAAAGCAGTCCCTTTTGGTCCATGGAGAGCTGATGGTCACCTCAGGGAGGATCATCACAGCCTTTTAGTTTCCTGTTGTACCAGAAACATCCTCCTCTTTGGTAAGCATCCCTTTCTGTGGTTTCTTTTCCACTCTCATCTGTGACTGTGGGGTTGTTAGTGGTGTTGCACATCCGGGTGCTTCTGTGACTGCTGTCAGCTCTTGGAAGGCAATCACAGGCTTTGATGTGTCAGGTCAGCTGAGCTCAGCGTAGCGTGAGGGTTCAATTGTGCCACCTAAATAAACAGCATTTTACCCAGTCAGCTCTGCTTTTCCTGCCTGCTTTGAGAGCAGCCAGAGATGGGGTCTCTGAGAACAAAAAGGCAGCAGTGATGTGAAGAGATGAATGAGGGATTTCTCTCATAGACAGCTGACCATCACAGAAGGACCTGGTGGTGGACCTTGAATATTGCTGTTGCCCATTGCCTGTGCAAGGAGTAAAGTTCTCTCTGTAGTCTTTTTTTGGTCTTAATATCTATTTTCTTCTTGATGCCTTGTGAAAAAAATGGCATCAGTCCTGGGATTAAAGTTCAAATAAGCATCTCCTGTAAGACTGAGACTATTTTCTCTTGTGAGCACTGTGCAGCTACACTAAATGACTTAGGAGTCAGGGAGCAAATGACTGTAATGAAAAAATTGCTCTCATGAACCACTGTGTTCTCACACCCTGTTGTATGAGAATTCCAGCGTGTGTTCAGTGGTGTATTTGCAAGAAATAGATGGGCAGAAGGGACTGTGAGTGGGACAGATGCTCTTATATCACAGGGAAGGAGAGAGCAATCTCATTCTTGCTGTTCAGAGGAGCAGAATGTACCTATATCACAGCAGCAAATTGAAAAGTCATGGGTAGAAGATTAGGTTTACTAGCTGGAGAATGCCTCCTGGAATTCAGATAGAGCTGTGCCATTAGTAGAGCATTAAAATTTGATAGCTCTTGGCTTTGTTGGAAGTCTGAATTTACAGCTAGTTACTGGGGCATGCTGTCAACCTGGGGGAGGTGGTGGAGGGTCACCATGGTGGCTGATGGAGCGCCCACCAGCATCTCTGTGCTGCAGCCCTGCTCCCTCCTGTGGGTCAGCTCCAGCACCGGGGTCTGTGGTGGCCCTGCCTTGGGGAGGGCTTGGACCAGATGACGGTCACTTCCAACCCGTACCCTTGCACATTTAAAAAAGTCAGGGCACTGGTTTTGTCTGTGGAGTCAGCAGGTGTGAGGAACCTAGCTGAGGAAGTCCTGGTTTAGCTGTGCTGCTTTCTGACTGTCCCTACATGTGAGCTGGGTGACCAGGGGACATTCCCACCAGCAGGCCAGATGAATGTCTGATTTCTGCACCATCAGTACCAGGATGTGGTGCATGTTCCATTTGCCTGTGGACTGTAGCTAATCACTGGGCAGCCAAGGAAACATCCCACTGAGCACCACAGCCTTTTTTGGGCAGCACTGGCTGGACACTGTTCCTGGTCCAAGGCACTGGTGTTTCCCAGGCAGGGCTGGCTGGGCATGCTGCATGCCTGAGCACACATCATCCCCACTGCTTGCTTCAGAAGGTTTATTATTTTTAGACGAAGCAGGAGATGGGAATGTGCTGAGCTGGCTCATAAGACCTGCCAAAAAAAGAACATCTTTCAGGACTTACTTTAACTTCCATCCCTGTGTCGACAGAAGAGCAGTCTACCTGGAATTGATAAGTGGTATTGCTTAGAATCAGTAAGACTTTTGTAACACCTCCATAAGGTGTGAAATCTATTACACGACTATTGGAGGAAATCTGCCAGGATAAACATTAACCTTTAAAAATAAAGCAGGTGTTTTGCATGCAGAAAAATTTAAGTACTAGATTTTTTTAATACTAGTGCTAAGAAAGACTGAGGTACTTTGTGGGACAAATCATGGCAGCACTGTTTGCACTGGGGCTGTTGGTGCTCATGGCACAGTGTCAGGCACACAGTCCTCTGGATGAGAAAAGCAGTGGAAAACACTAGACTCCTGGTGCAAGGACAGGCAGAGCTGCTGGCTCTAACATTCATGGGATTGGGCTTTTTTTCATCTGTACTTCCCCAGTTTCACGAGTTAAACTCTAGAGTTTCTTCATGACTTTATAACTGATCGTCTTCAGCTTTCTGAGGGCCAGCGATGCTTTGAAGTGGTCCCTGGTCCCGCTGGGCAGTGGGAGCTCCTGGAGGACGCGCTGGCTGGGGGCGTTTGCCCCTGTCCCACCATGTGCCACAGCCCAGCAGCAACTGCAGAGCAGTTTGTGTGACTGGAGGAATGCAAGGCCTCCCGCGAGCGGGGCTCTGCATGACGTGCACCTTCAAATATGCTCCTTTATTCTTGGCCCTTGCAACCAGCAGATAAACTCGTGACTTATAGGGTAAAGACAAACACCAGAAGCACACCCTTGAGTTATCTTGGGTGACATTATTACTGTGATGAAGTACCTTGCAAGGACGTTATCACACTGTTTTGCTCCATTATAAGGTCAGCAATTGAGGGCTGAGCCAAGGAGGGATACAGCATTTTTGTTCTGCACGGTCACCTTTATAGGGATAACGCATTTTTCTCCCACAATGAAAAAATGCCTCAAAAGTTTCAAGACCTGTAAAATTAGGAGTAAATTTAAACTATATGGAATAGAGGTAGCTTTTTAATGTAAATCTTTTTGTGGACCTAGTCAGCAAAGCATTTAGAAGTAATATTGGCTGTAGCTTCACTGAATCAGGGACAGAAGAACCCCAGGTTTGTAGTGAGAGGTAATGTCTTTTATTAGAACAGCAGTTTTTAGCCAGGCTGGAGGAGCTGCCTGAGCCTTAGGGCAGGCTCAGTCCTTTCCTCAGCCTTGGAAAAGATGATGAAAATATTTTCAACAGACTGTTGACTGTGTTAGGCAGCATCTAAATTGACTTCCTGGGGCGGCGATTCAGGTAGGGTGGGAAAGGTTGGTCTGTCTCCAGGCAGAATGGATGGGATTTGTTTGCTTCCATAAGGAGATCCAAGATCATTGGGTCAATGACTTGATGTGAAGCCCACAGAGATCGATTGGAAGACATTAGGGATATCTTGGGTTTGGGGACAGAGCCCAGGCAGCCTTATTTATGTCCCCATCTGGCTTCTCCCACAGAAGACAACTTGCAGGTGTCCCTGGGAGAGCTGGCTCAGCCAGCTCAGCTTTCTCCTTGGCTATCAGTGCTTTGCTTCCATAAGCGGTCGTTTTCTGCCAGAAAAATGTTCCCAGCTATATTTTTTTTTTCCACTGGCTTTATGGAAACACTGTGCCTTTCTTCTGCTGGCGTCCCAGCTGGTGCCTGCCCTTCCTTTGGTGCATACCAACTCCTCCCTTCGTCACGGAGAGGGGATGCCCAGACTCTCTTGCTCAAAACTGGTTTGCATTAGGGAAAAAAAAAATACACTTTTGTGCAAATTAAAAGTTTGTTTTCCATGGAGAGTCTTGACTTTGTTTTCACATAGTTTCTTGAGGGGTTTTGGGGGGTTTCTTCTCTTTTGTTATGGGGTTTTGGGGCTTTTTAGAACTATCTCTGCTTGGTGCCAGCCTGGAATTGAGCATGAAAGTGATCATATGCTTTTTACTTGAATTTCCTAAAGAAATGAAGCTGCTGCCACTGGCATGGTTGTCAGTGAATCTCTTCTGTCTCTAGGTCAGGGAGATTTCCAACCTCCCAGCTCATCCCAGCCAGATTTAACAAGAGTAGAGGTCCCTGGCACCAGCGAGTGTCCCAAAGACAGGTAGTTGGAATAAGCAGGAGAGCCTCTATGCTGCTGAAGGGAACAGCTGCAAACACTGACATTATTGAGCATCGAAGAATTTGTATTTATGAGCAGCAGAAAATAGTTTTCATAAACTGCAGTGCTTGTTTCTCTTTTCCTTTTTTAATGAACAGAATGACTCGTTTATACAAGATGCTTAAAGGGCCTTGTGTGCACCACTTATTTAATGGCTTGTAGTGAGCCCTGATGGGAAAGTGACCTAGTTCAAGTCCCTGGAGGCTACTGCAATAAAAATGATTATGAATAAAACTGCTCTTATCACCATATGGCAGTTTCAGGCATTGCATATACAGAGTCTGCAGCGGTTTTGTCCAGAATGGTGAGCTTTTTCTTAAATAAATCTATCCAGCAAAGGCAGCAGAGGAGGGGTTGCCATTATTAGTATTCTTCCCTGTGAACTGATGGCAAAAATCCTCGGTTGCTGTAAAGGGGAGGATGGGTTTTGTTCTGCAGGTTGCCCTGGATAATGTGCTTTGGGGAGCTGAAATCCTTCCATGGAACAGAATCCGTTTTGCAGGTGCAGAGCACTTTACTTTTTCCTTATAAGCCCAAGCAGAGATTTAATTGCTGCTCTTCAGAAGTGCAAAACAAGAGAATGTAATAATTAGAGCTGTCAGGGTGTCCTTTCTTTCATGCTGATGCTGACATTAGCTGCTTTAAAGCCTATTTTTAACCTCTGCAACATTGAAGACTGACTGTGTATTTTCAATCTGGCTTTATTTGTTTCAAACTTTGTAAATTTTAAGTAGTGGAAACTGGAAGAGGTGAGGGGAAAGAGGAAAAACTGCATGAAAAAAAGGAAAGAGTAAAAACCAAATTAAGTGAAAAATGCATTGGTAAATTATGTTCACCTTACAGTGAGTTTTTCTCTTTTTTTGAGCCTGCAAGTTAACTGGAAGTTAAAAAATCTCAAAACGTAAAACCCCAAGTGCCTGGTAAGATAAATATTGTGTTTAATGTGCCTTGAGACAGTGCCCTGGATACAGCAGGCAGAGAGAGGACTGTTTTTCTTCTTCAGTAGTTGTGGCTTTATCCAGCCTCATCCCTGACTCCTCTGGGGGTTATCCCAATGAGCCAACAGCAACAACAGCAAACCAGGACGTGCTGATTCAGCAGTCTGTATCTATTCTATATAGGTACAAATATATATGTATGATAAAAGTGAGCCACTGCTCCCCTGCAGCTTTGCTGGGACAATGGGGATCGACTGATTTTTATTGGAGGCTTATAAAAGGCTGAACTGGTGGAGATGCACCTATGCAGGGTGCTGAGGACTTTGCCATGTTGTAGTAAAGGGTCTTTCCTTATCCTGGAGGGATAAACCTAAAGGGCACAGTGAAGCTGGAGCTTCTTGGGATGTCAGAAAGGTCATGGTCCTTCAGGGCTGGTTAAATGCTTCACTTAAACTGAGGCAGGGATGGAGGAAGAGCAGTGTGGTTGTGTGGTCTCAGTCTTGCTAAATTAGTGGCAGAATGGGATGCTCAGACAGTCTCACCACATGGCTTCCCATATATATTCTCATGCATTTTTCTCTGTCTGGCATTTAATTTTTTTTTTTTTTTTTGGTACCTGTCAGTGCTGCCAGCAATAACTGGAGGCTGTAGGGAGAGGTGGGGATGGTTCTGTGGTGGAAGACTCCTCTTGGATCCATCTGATGGTGAGGTGAGCTCTGCCACGTTGCTGGGTAGGTGCTGAAATCTTGTGGCTGTAGCTGGATAATCCCAGGGAAGGCAGTGGGAGTTGGCACAGAGGTGCGTGTCAGCCCACCAGTTGTTACAGGAGAGCACAGAACGTGCTGTTGGCAGTGGATTTATTTTATTTCTTTGGTGTTTCTTGGCATGGATGGCTCATTCCCTGCTTGCCCTCTTGGTTTCTTGTGGATGGATTAGAGCGTCATTGTGCCGCTGCTTCTGGCCCCTTTCTCACGCAAGGTATTGACATCCAAAATACAGATTTCTAATCCTAAAATTACAATCTGCTCTTTCATGACATGAAATCCATTAGCTAATCTCCAAATAGTTCCCCAGCCCCTCGTTAGTCACTTTCCACTGTTAAACTCTCAGGCATTAAAGCACAAATGTTACATACACCCACTGACTCTGAACCTGCCAGTCCCAAGTGACAATGAGGTAGCAAAGGATGGAGCTTTCTAGCTCAAGTGGGCTCAGTCCTGCCCTGGGGAGTTGATGCTTTTCACCTTTTCCTTCTCAAAGCCTCTTGGAGTGCATTGTGACGCCCAGTGATCCTGACTTTCCTCTTATGTGGGGGAAAGTGAGATATCTAAACTGCTGGGAAGCACAGATCTAAATCTGACCTGAGAACTGAGGTTGAAAACCTCGTAAGGCTGGACCAGCTGTAGTTTGTGTTCTGTAACCAGAGTTAAGCCAGAACTTGGCTCCTTCTGTAATGAGCTCAGTTACTTGCCCATCATGAGTGCTGTAGTTCTAGAAGCTCTTGAGTTTTGCTTGGTTTTGTAATTAACTTTTTCTGAAAGAGCAAACCAGGACTGTTGAGATTACTGATCTGTTTTATCCCTCCCTCAGTAATCAGGAATAAAATGGGAATTTCTGCCAGCACTAGAACTAAGAAACCTGGTTTCCTTTGTATTTATGTCTCTTGGTTGATTGAGTACTTCCCTAATTAAATTAGGATTCTATTATGTCTGCTTATACCTATAGTCTCTCACTCCCATTACTTTTTTGGCAACGCTGAGGCTGCTATAATTGACTGGAGAACAGGGCTGGCAGGATTAAAAGCTGTTGGAGATAAACCTCGTGAAAGGCTGCGTCCAGCATCCTTTGCCACCCAGCTGCCTGTTGCCATGAAGTTGGTAGAAAATAATTATCTTTGCTGTCTTTGAAGTTAGCTAATAGGGCTAAAGCTTGCAAGTGCACGCATGCATGCACCCACGTGAGTGGAATCCTGGCTTGTTCCTGAGGAAGTGGGGATAAAATGGAGGAGGGATGGTATCTTTTTAGTCCAAGCTGAGCATGGAGGGTTTTGCTGTGGAAGGCAAGGGGTGTGTGTGTGTGGTCAGCAGGTTAAAGTGAGGTTTGGCAGGCAGGGAATGGCACAGTGCGTCGTGCACTGGTGCCATGGTAGCACCGTGTTCGAGGGGAAAACAGGCTTGCATGTGAACACTGAGGGGGTTTTGTGGGAGCAACAGTTATTCCCAGATGTGATCTGTACCCAGAAAACCAGGCTGTGCCTAGAAAATCATGTGCTTGGGTGCTGGGGTAAATCTTACTGGTTTTGGGATGGGTGGGAGATGGTTGAGCCTGTCTGAAAGCAAAGGTGCTTCTCCAGGAGTGCCTCAGCACAGATGTCAGTAGGAATAAATAGAGTAGAATAGCCCCTGGAAGGCTCACTTCCCTCATTCCTGCCTGAGAAGGGGTAACATGACACCCTCTGAGCAGGAGACCCTCCCTGCTGGGTCTTCCCACTCAGGAACCCTGCAGGATCCTGAGGTGCATTTTGAGAGCACTGCAAGAGCTTCCCATTCAATTGTGCCCAAGACTTGACAGTGGAAACTCTGTCCTGTGACAAGGTTGGGAAAACAAATTAGTCGGTTGAAAGGTGGCATGGTATCTTCCTCCATATGCTACAAGAATCATGAAATGATGGGAATTCTTGCTGGAAATCATTTTTAGCCTGAAATGTTTGTGTCAGGTTTAGTAGCGTAGAAAATACGTGAAAATTGAGGCATTGTGTGGCAGATACCCATTTGTGACTAATTACATGGCAGCAATGCTCAATTAACTTTTTTTTTTTAAAGAAACAAAACATAAATTTGCAGAAACATGACCTTAGGACTGCAGTAAAAAAGCAAGTTACCTGAGAAATGTGAATTCTTACATTTGCCTATATGATGAGAGGGGGGAATTGCTAAATACTGGTGTGGCAGCACAGCCAGATCCTAGAAAAGTAATCATAAATGGAGGATGTTCTCAGCCCACCTTTTTTCCCCTTTCTTAAAAGTATATATATTCTTTTACAGAATGGAACATTCTTGCAGCCTTGGAATTGCCATTTATTCGTTTCCCTGTAACTAGATTAGATGTACTTTTGCTTTTCTGAATTAGCCTGTTTCATTTTCCATGCTTTAGGTGCTTTTAGCTCTAATTTATGTTGTGTCCAGGTGCCACAGTCAGAGACAAATGGGTGGGGGAAGGAGAAACCCTCCATCAGTCCTGTCCCTGCACCCTTCTCGAGATGAAAATGTGGGGTCAGTGGCTTTTTACCAAGTCCTCCCACCTCCTTTTCAGATGGATGCCAAGTACCAGGGGCGTGCCTGGTGTCAGGTGAATGCCTTGCCATCCTTAGCAGGACTGTGGTGGAAATGAAACAGGAAAAAGCAGGATGTGGAAAAGGGAGGAAAATGCAAAGATTGAAAATGAAGGGATAAGAGGAGGAGGGCAGTGAGGAGGCAGGAAGGGCTCGAAGGACTTGGAAAGCTGGAGACAAGCTGCTGTCAGACAATGCTGTAGAAAGCCTTAACTTGTGTTTTTAGGGACACTTGGGCTTATCCTTTGCTGTAAATAATGGATTTGCTGGAGGAGAAGAGAAATGACTGCTCTTCCTGCCACCTGCTCCACTAGGCTTTGTTTCACTTCTGTTTTCCTTTCTTGGTACCACAGCATTTGCAGAGTGAGAGGTGTTGGCATCCTCCCACCCCATTGCTCCTGGGACTTGCCCCAGCACAGCGGAGCATTTCCAGGTGGTACATGAGCCAGGGAACCACCATGTACCTCTCATGTCCTGGAAATCTGCTTTATCCACTCAATTGTTTAATAGCAATTTACCAAATTGGCAACCTCTTGTCATCCAGGATCAGGTTTGCTATATATTGGAAGATTTTCTCTAAATGTCTGTATTTCAAGTGGCTCTGTGTTTGGAGCAGAAGAGCAAGAGCTGGGTAATCTAATTTGCATAAAATCATTCAGGAAAACAGGATGCTTGTTTTGGAAGGACAGGTATATTTTTGACCTGTTCACTGAGCTTTCAGAAGAGGAAATGATTCAAGATTTCCTCAAAGGGATTTCAATCTGTCCAAGAATTTCAGGGGAGACCAAGATCTGCTTTTATATTGTCACTTGAGGTGTTTTTCACTTCTTCTTTCTGCCTTGTATTTTCACAGAACTAGGACACATTAATGGTAAATCACAACATTGTGCATTACTGATAATTTTGGCAGGTTTTATAACTTCTAAAAGACTCTCCCCCCCATCAGTATTTAAGACAGACAGCGACTCTAATTTATCATCAGCATAAGCCCTTTCAGGAGGGAAGGGACCATCGTTTCAGGGCACATTAATAGGCTGCTGCAGATGGCATGTCCTGAGCAGGTGTAAGGAGCTTTTCCCAGGCTGCAAGTGCTGCTGAAATCTCTCACTCTTAACAACTATCATCCAGGACCACAAAACCCAGCTGGCTGTCAGGTGATGGCTTGGCTTGGCCATCATTCAGGTCACCTCAGTGCTAAGTGATCTCCTTGCATGGCTTTACATCTACAGCAAGGCAGTTTATCCCCTTCATATTTACATTTATCTTCAGGGTAGGTTTTATTCACTGAGTTCCATTTCTTCCTGGTCCATCACATAAATGGTTTGAGAGCCTGAGAAGGAAAGATACCACAACAGAAATTTATAAGGATGCTTGTGTGTGAATAGGAGCAAGATTTATTGAAACCTCTGGTTCTTGATCTGGAAGGTACTGGGAACAGCAGCCTTCAGGGAATACTTCAGCTCAGCTCTTTCAGAGATGGGTGGGAATTTGGAAATCTGGAGGAAGGAAACAAAATGTTAAAAGCTTAAAAAAAGAATAGAAAAAAGAAAGAGACTTGTAGCACAGGTACCTAATCCAGTTCAGATATTTGTGTCAGAAGTTTTGATGATGGCTCATTCTTTTGTCTGAAATTACTCATCTTCCTCCTTTGTTTGAAGCACTGGAGGCTCACTGCTTGTAGGCAGCAAGGATGAGTTGTGGCTTGTGCAGTCACGTCCTGTGCAGTCCTGGTGCTGCTGCCAGTGACTTCTCGGTCACATCACTTGCTCCTGGTGTTGTGCCTCTCGAGGGTGATGACCTGAATGGAGACAAGCTGGGCATTGGTGAGGGGAGCAAAAATGGTCTGTCACAAATGTTGTCCCACTGTGTAATCTTCTATTTTTGTATGACTGAATGGCAGACGGACTTCAGAGGAGCAAGGATCTTCTTTGTCATGCCCCGAACAAAGGTTTTCTCCCTCAAGTCTCCAAGCACATCCAGAGGTTTAAGTTCCTGGTCACCTGGTGCCTTTGCTGTAAACATCCTCTGTTTCTCACGGTGCTGCTCCTGTCTGAGCAAATGCAGCCCTGGCATTTCATTATTCTCTGGGAGTGTCCCAGCTGCCTTCGCCCACCCAGGAGTCCCCCAGGTTCACCTCTCACAGAAGCCATGACTGTGAGGAGCACTGGGACATCTCTGCCTCACCTCAGCCCTTCACCTGCATTGTGGGATGAGAGGAAATGGCTTCAAGTTGCACCAGGGGAAGTGTAGATTGGCTATTAGGAAAAATTTCTTCATGGAAAGAGTTGTCAGGCACTGGAACAGGCTGTCTAAGGAAGCAGTTGAGTCACCACCCCTGGAGGGGTTTAAAAGATGGGTAGATGTGGTGCTTGGGGATGTGGTTTAGTGCTGGACTTGGCAGTGTAAGGTTTACAGTTGGACTTGTTGATCTTAAAGGTATTTTCCAACCTAAACGATTCTGTGATTACTGAAACAACAACAACAAAAAAAGAAGAGCCAAGCACATCCCTCTGGAAAATGTGATGTCCGTGGAAATCTTAGAAACTAAATCCCAGGGTGATATTTCTGCAGCCTGTGTGTCCTGCTGAGCTACAGCTGTGGGAGGGGTGAGAAATACCAAGCACTCTGATAGGTCAGTTTTCTGCTCCGAAGGCAAAGGGGCAGCTTACATTTATGATGGTATTTGTACAGAAAAACACATCTCTCCATGGGCTTTGTGTTATTTTTGTGGGTATTGGAGAGGGGGTTGATCTTTTGCTCTCACTGGCTGCTCCTTTCCCCTCTGATGCAGGTCAGATATTAGGTGACAGTAACTGAATTTTATCTTTTATCCTTCACGTTTAAGGAACCCTTCCCCTGTTCTCTCATAAATGCTGGCAGTTCACTGTGTGCTGATTGGAAACAGTCAGTGCTGCACTGGCAGAGCTGGCTGAGGCCAGGGTTGAAGCTGCAGAAGCCTGAGTCATCTCGTGAAGCAGATCAGCTTTTAATTACAATTTCTAGTGTGCTTTTTAAGCAGTCTTGTGGAAATGATGTATAGAAGCATTTGAATTAAAAATGTAAAGAAATTTTGTTGACTTTTTTTTTCTTAAGTCTCCTGGGAAAACAAAAGCCCTTTGCTATAGGAAAAAAAAAAAGAATTTATAGAGTGTTGTTGTTTGAAGGTGTGAATCAGGACTCTGATCACTTCTGATATTCTCTAACATGTTTCTACACATAGGCTAGGCTTTGGCGGCTTTTTGCAATATGGCATCACCCACTGCACCATCTTTATGGGTTAGCTGCAGTATTATTTTACCCTTTTTACTGGGGGATAGCACTGAGCAGCAAAGAGCCCAGTCTCTCACCCAAGGTCGAGTGCACTTGGTGGGAATCCAGGAATAGCACCCAGCTGCTTGGCTCGGCCTTGGCCTCACATCCCAGGAAACTGCCTCACACCGCACATCCCTGGCTGTGCTTTCCATCCTTTCTTGGAGTTTAAGACTCTGCAGTGCCCTTAAAAATCAGCATTAACTCAATCAAGGCTCTAATATAAAGGAAATTTATACACCCTATTAAGTGTATACCAAAACCTACCCTGGCTGAGGGGGTTTGAAGGAGTGGGCAAACTGACAGGTTGGGTTTATTTCCCTGGTAAAATGCAGGGAGGTCTTTCCCTGCTCTTGCATGTTGGTGGCTTCTACAAATCACCTTTGCCCACTCTTGTTACAGGTGACCAGTCCCTGAATACCAAGCAGCATGACCAAACTGGTGTTTTGTCTGACAGCCAGCTCTTGCTGAGGGGAAAGGCCTTGAATATGAAAGAGCTTTTTAATGTGAATGTGCCTGTAACCTACTGGTGACTTTTAGTGCTTAGCAAACATTGATCTTGCTGGGAAAGGGTTAAAAGCCTGGGTGGCCTGGGGGGAGTGGCATGTTGTCCTGGCTGTAGGGCTTGGGATTTCTGGGTGGCCTGAGCTGCCTTTAGGTAGGAGCAGGATGCAGCTGGTCTGGAGTGATGCTTCTAAAGCTGTATCTTACCAATTTCTTTCTCTTAGTACAGCTGAAGTTGCAGGTTTGTGGCGTGACTCAGTGCAATGCCTGGCCTTGGTTCCTTCCTGGCGTGCCTACAGCATGGCATAGCCCGTGTGGATTAGCTGTGGATGAGGTCTCACACTGAGCTTTTCAGATTTCCACTAAGATCTTTATCCAGTGGAATAAAAGGCCATCACCCCCTGCCCATATGTGTTCTCCCTGCAAAGCTGCAGGCAGTCTTCGTGAGCTGCCCACGTTCCTGCAGGCAGCTTTTTGGGCTGCTTTGAGAGCTTTTTTGTCTGCTTTGTTTCACTTTGCAAATAACAGTGAGTAAAATCCATAGCCTTCAGTCAGTTCCTTCAAACTGTACAGCATCGATTTGTGTCTGTACATGTTATTGCTCTCTAAGTAGGGCCCTTAATGGCTGGAGAGCCCTCCTGCATTGGTAACCACATCAGGCAGTGGCTGCAGTCCCAGAATTGCCAAACAGTGACGTGCTGTGCCAGTGCTGGGCTCGTCCCTCATGTACCCAATGCTGAAGGTGGCAGGGACACTTGGTCCTTTCTGGCTTCCTCCCACTCATTCCTGAGCTGTACTGTTCCCATGCAATCCTTGGTACCAGTTTAACCTTCCCCTGCTAATCCCAAGTCCTCCTCCTCTTCTCCCTGCTTTCAAATCCCTGGCTAAAGCCTCTCTCTACTGTGCTGCCTGTGGAGAGGCTGGATGGGGGTCCTGTGCAGGGCTGGGGAGGCTCTCCTGGTTTGTGGGGTCTTGCAGGGCTCACTCCTTTCCTAGAGGAGCCCTTGCACTCCAGTTTCTCTGTTTTGTGGAGAAATGAGGACCAGTGAGGGGCCCTGGGTGTCCTGGGAAGAGGGCCCTTTGCCACGCAAGGGCAGCCCAGTGGTGCCATCAGGTCTTCTTGGCAGGGAAGGCAGGGAAAGGCAGTGACCTGACTGCCTTACTGCTTCATACAAAAGCTTTGCCTTGTCAGTGCAAGGGTAGGAAACTCCTGCTTGAGAGAGGAGACTTGGAAATGGAGAAGCTGTAAAAGCAGTGCAGTTTAATCTGCTGATTGACGCCGTTGATCCCAGCCCACAAGGCTGGCTTAGAGCGTGAGCCACAGAGGGGCTGTTCTGCAGCGGAGTCAGGAATCCCATCTTTATCCCAGACAAAGCAGTGAGTGCACGTGTGACAGACATAAATCAAATACAAGGGTGAAGGGGGTCTACATGTCATTTCTCAGCTTCCCTTTTCCAATAAGCAATTCTAAAATTTTGCTACTCAGTACCTGACTTGTTTGAAACATCAGACAACGTGAAAGCTTTGATGTGTCCCTGTGCAACCAGATTAGTATGCATGTCACAGAGGGTTGCTCTAGGCATGGCTGGGTCTTTTAAATCAGTAGAACACAGGCACTGCAAAACGTTTATTGACTCCTGACAGTAAGTGACTCGGGATAGGATGGGATGGACAGTAAGTTGTCAAGGCTGCTCAGGGCAGACAAAAACCCTAGAGGTGACTCTGGACAACAGGGAGTGTGATGTCCATCTGCCTTCAAGTATGTGAGGTCTAAAATTGATATTTGAGCTGACATAGATAGAGAAATGTGCAGTACAGAGTCTGCAGTATCTTGAGCTACAAAGTCATTGGGATTAGGGGAGCATCTCAGAGCTCCACAGCACAAGATCTGGGGTTATTTGTCATTCTTACACTCATTTTCCTCATGCTACAACCTCAGTCACCCAGGAGATATATGTGAGACTTTCTGGCAGCTGTGGTATTTTCTCCTAAGCCCCATAAAACGTAAGTACCTTTATCAGCTTGTTCTTGTTACTTCTACCACCCTGAGACAGGGACTTGGAGTCAGCTGGTGATTGATGAATGAATGAAGCCTGAATGTATGAATTGACTCAGGTGCCAGTCAGCCTTGCCACGTGGGCAGGAGTCAAGGGGGTTAGATCTGTGCTGATCCAAGTGTTTGCAGGACTGGAAAGGCTCAAACAGGGAGGCAGTGGAAGGGTTGTAAGGATGGCTTGCTTAGAAAGTGATTCAAGGTGACTGGACATAAATCCTAGCTCATGGTGTGCATGTTCAGCCATTACCACCATTGGGACTGGACCTCAGAAGTCCCCAAATTTCTGCTGGATTTCGGGGCGTTTGGGTTGGTGCCCAAATGGGTTTGTGTTCAGGCTGCGTCCTGCAAGCAAGGAGTCGTGGAGCAGGTGACAGAGGTGAGAGCCCCATTCGGTAACCCTTGCTGAGGTGTCCAGAGAGATCCATGGGGGTATCTCATCCTGGGTCATTGTGTCTGCAGAGAAACAGCGCCATGGGGGATGTGGGGCAGCATGGACAGCTGTGCTGTGAGCTGAGCTAAGAGTACTGCCCTGCAGGTATGTGGAGAAACACAGGGAACGGGAAAAACTTGGCTGGGAGAGCAGGCTGGGCTGCTCAGTCAGCTGGGGTGATTCATGGGAACATGGGCACAGCTGGTTTGTGCCATTGGCAAGTCAATGAAATGCAATGGAATCCATTCATGAAAAGCTGTTGACAGCCATAGAGTTAAATATCCTGAATTAAATGGTCAGGAAAACACCACAAATATTGGGCTTTCCTTTGTACTCAGTTACCCTTACACCAGGACAAAAAAAAGCACAAAACCTTCAACTAGCTTTAGATAACAGATGCCTCTGTGCTACCACCTGGCTCTCCTGTTGCTGTCTGCTGCCACCAGTGCTGTCCATCCCTGCTGCCAGAGAGGATGCCAAGCACTCAGGTCCACAGAAGGTGGTTCTCCCTTGCTGTTGTTGGTCGCTTGCACTTTACATGCCACCTCCAAAATTGAATCTTGCTACTATGAAGCTAGAGCTGGAGTCAAGCATATGGCACTGCAGAGGTGTTTCCAGAAACTACATTTCCATCACTGTGTGTAGTGTTTTTTCCGTAAGGGCCATTTTTTAAACTCTGTTTGCAAGACAGTTACTGATCTGGGGAATGGCTTAAAGAGCAGGTGACACCTCAGATGTTAAAAAGCAGCTGTTTATTGTGTGGCACAGATAAATGGGGTACCAAAAGCCTGAGGGGGCTGAGGGGTACCTGTGTCCATCAGTGTTTTGGGATGGATTTCCATGAGAGGCAGCGGCACACATTTGCAGGCATTCAGCCCTGTCTGCCCTGCAGCAGGGAGCAGATTAGGAACAATCTCTTTTGAAGGGAATTGTTTTTCTTCAAGTACAGAAGAAATAGCAGCAGCTGCCAAAACACACAGTTTTGTAGAGACTCTGCTGGTGCCCCTGAGCTCTGGACACAGCAGCTCGTTCTCATCCTGAGCTTTTGGTCTGAAATCATGAGCAGCCCCAGTCATTACAGAGAAGCTCCCTGGTGACCTGGAATGCCTATTCCTGTGTCCTGCACAGAGCTAGCTTCACCTGTGGTGGCAATTGGTGCTCTGAAGCTTCTGGGGTCATCCTGGAGTTTGGGTTTGAATGTTGAAGCTGAGGTGGTTCTGGCCATGCGTAAAGCCGTGGTGCCCTGGGACCATGCAGAAATGGTTGGCTGAGGGCTGCAGACAGCAAAAGCATGTGGAGCTCAGGATCTGTGTGGCATTCTGCAGATGTGACAGCTCCCTGCTGCAGTCCAGACCTGGCCAGCTCTGCCACATGTCAGGCAGGAAGGTGCCAGCTGTGGGATAGCCAGGCCCATTGGAGAAGGCTGGGTCTTTCTTGGGCCACCCTCATGAGCCAGGCATCTCCCTTGAGAGTACTGGGTGGTCCAGGCAGCTCCATTGCCTCCATGGCTCAGTGCTTGCCACTGGGAAGAACAACCTGGTGCCTCTATGAGAGATGTGTGAAAGGGTGCCTTGTGGGTCTCCTAAAGGCAGATTTAATTTTAGTTATGAATACTGCAGTGTTGAATAGGCAGCGACATGAAACAGAAGCACAGTGGGGGTGTTAAGGGGTGGTAATAACATGGCTGTCATGAACTAATGTTGTTGGGAACAGGCTGCCTCTTCTCAGCTGTGAAAATGTGCACTTGCAGAGGAGCTGGGGCAAAAGTAGGACAGGTTGTGTGTGAGAGGAAAGAGCACCCCAAGGCCTGGCTGCTGCCCTCCTTGCCTGGGGGGCTGCAGATGATGGGCTGGTCCCCTTGGCAGAGACCCTTGGAGATTGCCCTGTGTTGGACCTGGGAATGCTGGGGCAGGGAATAAAGCTCACAGAGCGCCTGGGGAGGCTGCATGGGGTTCAGTGGTAAATGGTGGCATCCCTTTCCTTCATCCCACTGATACTCTTTTGAATTCTGCTGCCTTCAGTATGGAACCAACTCAGTGAATATTTTCTTAAGACAGTGCTTGTCCTTCTGGTTTTCATTGTATATACATTACTCTTTGTCAGGAACATCTCTCTCTCCTTAGTCCTTTGGTGCCTCAGGTTTCCATAGGCAGCTCCTAAAACCCACTTGCAGTGTATTTGCTGTGTGTTGATGATCTCCAGCTCTCTCTGCTCCCTGCGGTGGTGCTCAGCCCACTCCTCTTGCAGCCTAGACTTTCTCCTGTTGAGGATTTGACCTCCCTTTCCCAGAGCAACATTTGTTCCTGGGCTCTGAGAAAGCCCTGACAAATGCAGAAACACCTTAAAATCTGCTCTGCCACAAGGCAAGGTTTGCTGTGACCATGACAAGCAGACCTTCAAAAGCTGCATCTCCAAACACTTGTGGGCAAAATCTGTCACAGTCTGTGGAGGAGATACACAGCCTGACATGGCCAGTGTGCTGGTGCTGAGTGGTGCCACAGAGAGGGGGGGACAGGCTTTCTAACCAGTGCTTTTCCCTGGGTAGAAATCAGAAGTGGAGCAAGCCACATCTAGAGAAATCATCTCCAGAAGCTTTTGGAAGGATTCAGGCTCTCTGATGCTGATTTTGGACTACTTAAGGCAATGGTTTTATCCATGGAAGAGGGAAACCTGGTTCCTCCTGAGCTGGAGGTGGGAGTCTCCAGCCTCATTTGAACTACAAGAGGGATAGAGGATGGAATAAGTACAAGCACTGGCGTAAGGGATGTCTTTCCCTTATGTAGGGAAGATAAGACTGTCTTGCTCACCTATATGCTGTAGTGCATGTTATTTCTGGAGATGAATAATATGCTAATTTAACAATTTAGTTTGTTAATCTAATAATCCTGCCTTCTTTACTTAACGTCAGAGCTATTGTGGAGCTGCAGTAATGGAATTGCAGCTCTCTGAGCTGCAGGGTCCTGATCAGAGCTTGGAAACACAGAGGACTGGAAACACTTCAATCCAAAGGTCAGTTCTCTTGGGTCAGCACAGAGCATTAGCTTGGCCCTGTGCAATCAGAGGCTTCTGTGCTCAGAGCAGACTTAGGCTTTTCCAAAGGGAAGCTCTGGTTGTTCAGTCCAAACTGATGTACTAATAAAAATGCCCAGCTGAGAACAAACAAGCAAGCAAAAAAAAATTCCACTTTGCTTAGTTTATCTTTGAGTTTTCTGAATGTTTTTCAAGATTTTACTCTTCAAAACCTTGGAAAAGAGGACAAGTGTAAGGGAAGGAGTGAAATTTGTGTTTGTCCTGGTCAATGAAGGTTGCCTGCTCTCCAGAAACAGCCCAAATGAAGGAGGTGAAGATCTGTGCTCGAGTGAGCAAACAGTGTTCTGCAGGAGAGCTCAGAAGAGCAGAGGAGCAACCCTGGAGCCTCACCTGGCCACCAAGTGAGATGTCAAACACTGGATGCACCTTTTCTGGTTTTCATCAGTTTTCCATTTCTGGTGTCAAAGCCCTGGATTTTGAGGTGTGCCACGTTTATTGGAGGATGCTGTTTGCAGAGTGTCAAAGTCTGGGGGAACAGATGGTTTAAGTGGAGTTTGCCCCAAGTTGAAAGGAACTGCAATCAGTCATTTCCTTTGGTGCCTTGAGGCAGTGGCATCACTTTGAAGCATTGCAAAGCTGTTTTTAAACCCAGCAAATGATGGGGAGATGGAAGGGTGTGGAGAGAAGGAAGGACACTGCCATTGTGGTCACACTGCTTCTCTCAAAAAGCTCCTGCTGCAGTAAAGCAGAGAGATGGAGCTGAATTCCTGGGCATAGTGAGGACTGGTCCCCAGTCTGTAGGGATGTTCTGTGTCCCACTGGCTTGAAATCTCCCTCCCAGTACTGGAGTCAAGTGCAGGAAGCAACAATAAGGTTTGGCCCATGATGGCTCTGTTTTAATCAAAGAGATATGTTACTCTTTGTTAAAATAAGCATTTTCCCCTCCTGTTACATGACTCAATTTTTCTGATGCTGGCCTGCTATGCAGAGTATCCAATGTTTTAATTACCTTCTGAGATACATGGATTTATTTCAGATTTATCTGGAGAGATCTGTAAACCAAAGCTCATGTATGTAATTTTTAGCCAGCTTGTTTTGGAGATTGCTGAATTTTCACACTAGAGTAAGCCTGTTTTTTACATCTATAAGTATTTTAGCTCCTCAGACTAGTTGGAGAGGGGATTTTGGCACCCTCAAGATTGCTTTCAATGGGAAACCAAGTACATAAATGTGCCTATACTCTGTAAAAGCTCAGAACAAATCATGCCAGGTGCTTTAAAACAGTCTAATGTACAGCAGGATGGCAGTTCAGATTCATGGCTCCTGTTGGAAGGCAAAGCTCCTTCTCTCAGGAAAAATTGGATGCAGTTTTCAGTGCATTAGTGCTAAAGTGCCTTCATGCTAAAAATCTTGGACCAAGTCCATGGATTGCCTTTAACTACAGGAAAACAAGGAACTGGCAGGACCTAGTCCATGGACCTGTGTGGAGTCCTGGCTCATACCAGGAGATCTTGGCTGCAGAAGGTCTTGAATGCTGAAACAGAGTTTGGAGGAGATGGGACTCACCAGTGGACACCTTGAATGGTGCCTATGCAGAAAGCAGGGGCTGGGCAAAGAGTTTCTCATAGCACTTATCAAAAATTAACACAGAGAAGTGAACTGGTGACTTCTAACCTGGTAAAATCTCTGGTGTCCTGTGCCTTCCTGTTGTGGGAAGAATATGCAGGATGTGGTGGTGCTGAGGATGCCTGATGGCTGGTTTGGAGGCAGGAGTTGGACAGTAGAAAGGATGGTTGTTGGGCTGCTGGCACCAGGCTCAGTATTTTAACTGCAACAGAGATGTAATGGAAGAAATTTATTTGGGAGGCTTCTCTGCTGCCAAAGTGGTAATATTTGGACTTTCATGAGACTTTTTGTTGTTTGTCTCAGTTCACTGAGATTTCTCTGTGAGACACAGCGTTCTTCAGTGGTGAGGACTGGCTTTGTGGTCTGGTCCCAGCAGGGCTGTTCATGTCGAAATTTCAGCAGTGCCTTGCAAGAGCACCCTAATCCCACTCATTTTAATATTTACATGCAGCATGAGGGCAGTGCAAAATGGTTGGATTGTAAGTGTTTTGCTTTAAAGTATCCGACATACAACATGGTTACTCCACTAAGTGCCTGCAGTGGGAATTTTGTATGCACAGGGTGTTGGAGGCTGCGTGTCTGGGCTGGGAAGTGTTAAGAGATGTTGCTCTGCCTGGCAGAAGGAAATGAGAGCTCTGCATTTCTCAAGAAAGTGACAATTCTGGTTGTGTCCCACTGGCTGCAGCAGGTGGTGGGTCATTTATTTTGTTGGATGAATAAAAGCCGACAGTACAAGTTAAGTAAATATGATGGAATACATTTCTGGGTACAGAAATTGCAGATTTTGCTTAGAGGTGAAATCCATGCTTGTGCTAGGAAAATTTTTAAAAGCAACAATCAATCATCCTCTTTCTGTCCTTAAAATGTGGACTTGAATTTTGGGCCAAGATATGCAGTTGTTGTCTAAAAAGGCTGATATTGAGGCCAGGGTTTATTTATTTAATAAATATAATGCCTAATTGCATCAATTGATGTTTAAAAGCATTTACCAATGTTCTTATTGTGTGCTGGTCCATTACACTTTATGGAGTGTGAGGACCACAACCTTTGAAGAAAAAACCTCACGATGCTTGCTTCATTTGTAGAAATTAGTCTTAATACTTGACATTATCAAGTTAGTGATAGTTGATATAACATTTTGAGAGTAATTAGGAGCATGAATTTACGCTCAGATGGATGTTTAATTAAAAATTGTAGCAGCTTTGAAGGTCATGCTTGAATAATCCTGAGGCTGAAATGTGGGTTTGTACCCAAGTGAGCCTCGACAGCAAATCTGGAGAGGGGGAATGCTTTAGTAGCTCAGATTTCCTCCTGTATGTTTTATGCCATCATAGCATCAATAACAGAGCCAGAAGCAGAACCTGCTGTGGGACGAGAGCAGGGAGGTGTTGGAGGGTGTCTGTGTTTGAGGCCTCTAGGAGCTGTACCCCAGGTGGTGCTGGCGGTGTTCCCTCAAGCCATGCAGTGCTGACTGTGAACAGCCAACATGGGATGATCAAAGTCCTCCTGGAGAGCTCTTCCCCTCCTCTCCTTGGGTTTCTGGAGGCTCATCCCACGTGAGTGGGGAAGGGAGTGTTGGGAAAACCCATGGTTACATCCAAAGCAAAGGTGGTGTTGTGCAGGGGTTTGAGCCCTGCAGCAGGATGGGGATGGTGGGATGTGGGGGAAGGTTGGGCTCAGGGAGTGATCCTGGTTCTCGTGCACCTTTTGCCCTTCTGTGCAAGCATCTGGAAGCAGCTCACCAGCCACCAGCAAAGGGGAAAATCCTGAATAACAGGAGACCAAGAGGGTGAGAAGACAAAGTGTTACAGGTTGCTAAGGAGCACATCGTCTCCTTTTCCGCAGCAGACAGGTGACTGAAGGCAGGCAGGAGGTGAGGAGGGCGCATGGAGCAAGGGTGGCTCAATGATGGGTGTTCTCTGCCAGCTGCCTTTGCTCCTTTCACCAAAAATATTGCTGGTGCTGTGGTCTGAAGGCTCAGAGTGCCTGTTTTACCCAGGAAAGGTCCCATCCTCCTGAGGGCTTTGCCTTCAGGCACCCTCTCCAGCAAGTCCATGGGGGCACCAAAATGGAGGACTTTTGAAAAAGTGGAGATTTTCTCTTGAACTTCAACACTTCTTGCCTGTTTTGACCCACATCTTTGGTGTCGAGGAGGCAGAGTTGAGCAGGGGAGCAGGATTAAAGCTCAGTCTTAATGTGGTTTTTGAGTGGAGGGCACTGCTGTGGTGATGGTTTAAAGGAAAAATCCAAGTTTTGATGGGTAGAGGACACACAGGAGGTAAAAGCATCACAACAGGGGCTTTTTGGTGCTTTTCTTATCCTGATACCCCAATCCTCTGTTGTAGCTTTCTTACAGCAGCACAGATTAACATGGGACAACCTAACACTTGACATTAATTAATTCCCAATTTCAGCTTGCCTTGGCTTTGGCACAGGTGACTCCAGTGCCTGATCCAGCTGGATACTTTGGAGAGACTGCAGGGGCATGGGTGCTTCTGGTCTTGCTTCCAGGCTTTGGGCACAGGCGCTGGAATTTGTGTGGTCAAGGTGCCAGAGGTGGCTGATGCTGTGAGAGGGCTTTACTGCTGCTGTGGTGTCTTTTAATGGGTACAGGCTGGATGTTGATTTAATTCCTCTATTGCATCTCTCACTTCCAGTTCTCGGTGTATTCCTTCAGCCTCTCTGTATCCTTATTGCAAATTCAAGAACATCTGCAGTAGGGTAAAAATCAACTGGGTTTTCTAAACTATTCATGAAGGTTTCACAGCAAGTCTCAGTGCTGAGCAGTAGGTTGAATTAAAAGGGATGGTTGGCTGGTGAGGAGATGCCTGTTTTCCCTGGATAGCTTCATGTGCCAGGGTGAAGCTCTACAATCCATCGTCATGAACAAACTATAGAACATGCAAACCTTTGCTGCAGTATCCCAGGGTGCACACTTATTGGTTCTACTCCGCCTGATTTTTGCGTGACTAAGTGTCCCTCATGGCTCACATTAATGTATGTTTCCAAGTGGTTTGTTTTGTTTTGGTAAATGGTTACATGATATTAAGTTCTTACCGTTGTCTGTAAATATTTGGGAGGTGTGCAAGGAGGCAGCGGATTCCTGTGAGAAGGATGCTGTGGGCACGCAGGGATCCATTTCCCCTTGGCTGGTACTGAGGGAAGCAGCAGCACTTCACCATGGCAAGGCTGGGGCATTTCCTTAAAATATAAAATGATGTGGTGATGCATCAGATGAAGGCAGGTATAACTCCTAAATCCATGGTTTGAAATGCCCCAGCTTACTTCCCCCTCCTCCTCCTCCAGTTCACAGGAGATGGAGCATGCCATGGTCCAAGTGTTTACCCTGCTGGTGCTCTGTGGGCTTTAATTAAAGTGTCAGTACGCGTGGGGACTTCCTGGGCAAGTCAACAAGGATGAATTTAGGAAGAGGAGGCTTTGTTTCTGCAGATCATGCTGTCTAAATAGATGGTGTCTAGCGATGTGCCCCTCCTTCCCGACGGCCACATCCCGGGGCTGCTGGGCTGCGCTTGGTTTTATTACTTTTTATATTGCACATATTTTAAAATAAAGCTCCTTTTCCGCTGTTAGAACATGCGGTTGCTCAGGACATATAAATTGTGTTAATAAATGAGCGAGGCGCCCTGGTGGGTGAATTGGCTTCCTGGTGAAGTCATAAATTTGGAGAGGATGATGCTGCCTTGCTCCACAGCCGGCGCGTGGGTTTGCTTCCTAGCGCCGTGCCTAGGAAACCTGAGGGACCAGGGAGAGGTTCCCATGTCTGGTAATTTAGGGTTCTTGAGCTGAGATGGTGTGAAAGACCATCTCCAGCCCGCAGGAGGGCTGGGAGACCTGCCACAAACCCCAGCTCATCAACAGGCACGTTGGTGTAGGGGCAGGAGGAGCCTGCAGTTTAGGAAGAGCTTCTATTTTTCCCTATTTGTGCCATGCTGCAGCTTGACTCCTCTCCACCTCTGCTCCCGGTTGTGTCCTTGCTGTGTTAATTACCAGTGCTGCAGGGCAGGAGCTGCCATTCCCTCTGTGTCTTCCACACATATCTCACATGATGGGGCCTAGGGCAGCTCCCACGGTAAATAGGGATGGAAATCGGGAAACAGGGATGCTTCCCTTTGCCTGCCAGCTGTCCTGTTTGGATCAGCATCTGCTGGCTTTCCTGGAGGAAAAGCATATTTTCCTCAGACTGCCTGGTTTGGAAGCAGAGCACATGTCCTCCAGTTGGGGGTGGGAGTGATTTGACATGAACAATTTGGATATGATGTTGGGTGATCCGTTTCTCGGGAAAGGAGGAAAGGCTGGGAATTGCTTTGCTTGATAGCAGTTGTGTTGGTTTTAAGACCTCATAAATAGTTGGAGCTCTTTTAAATTTTCACCATCTCTTCCAGGCATTTTCCCATTAGGATTAATGGAGTCAAGCACTGTGCAACAAACAGTTCATTGCAGTGATTTGCTGATTCTTTCAGTTGCTGAAAATTTGAAAAACCTCTCTAGCTTGCTAACCAAGGCTTTCAGAAAATGAATAAATTACTGGTCAGAGTGAGTATGGTGCCCTGCAGGTCCCTGGTGTGTCCCCAGATCCCTGAGAGCTGGGATGGGACACGAGTGAAGGCAGTATGGGTACCCCAGCCAACACATTCCCATCTTCTCAACTCCAGCAGCCCATTTCCAGCCGAGTCATGCTCTGTGCTCAGGAGAGGCCCCGAGCTGGTTTTTGTGCATGGCTGAGCATTAAAGGGTATTTCCAGCACTTGTCTGCCAGGAAAATGCAGCACTGAAGGCCCTGTACTAATTAATTGTAATGGCAGGAGGAAAGGGAGGGAATTGCTTTCCCATCATAGCTGCTGTGAAGATGCTCTTGAAAAAGCAACAAATAATGTGTGGATGCTGCCAGGATGAGGAGATTGTTTAAGGATATTGTTCACTGTGAGGAAAACATTGTCACTGAGCAAAACCAAACAAACTTTTCCCTTTTATTTTGCAGGGTCGTCATGTTAAAACAGGCCAGCTTGCTGCTATTAAGGTTATGGACGTCACCGGGGTAATGTATCCTCCTCCTCCTCCTGCATCCTTCAATTACAGATAAGGGGAAAGAGGGGATGG
Organism: Lanius collurio; assembly: GCA_020086605.1. Lineage (NCBI taxonomy): Eukaryota > Metazoa > Chordata > Aves > Passeriformes > Laniidae > Lanius > Lanius collurio. Next base: position 441,296 of record JACBWW010000055.1, read on the forward strand.
GGTGTGATAATGTGTGGGGGTGGGTGGAAAACTGATGTTCCTGGGAAGTAAATTGCCTTTGTCTTAATGTGATATGTGCCATTAAGAGGTTTTAGTTTTAATAATATGTGAGAAAGAAATAAATCTGGAAGAGATTCAGAAGTTGAGTACTTTCATGTTGAAACAAAGAAACATACAGTTCCAGCAGTGGCTCTTCTAAATGCCTTAGTAAATTCTGAAGAAAATCATAGAATGGTTAGGGTTGGAAGGGACCTTAAAAAAACAGTTCCAACCCCCTGCCATGGGCAGGAACACCTTCCATTGTCCCAGGTTGCTCCTAGCCTTGTCCAACCTAGCCTTGGACACATCCAGGGATGAGGCAGCCACAGCTTCTCTGGGTTACCTGTGCCAGGGCCTCACCACCCTGCCAGGGAAGAATTTCTTGCCAATATCCCATTTAACCCTACCCCCTGTTGGTTTGAAGCCATTCCCTCTTGTCCTGTTGCACATGACCTTGTCCAAAGTAACAACAGGGTTGTGTATTCATAACTCACTTCTGTTTCTCTGCATCCATGATTTTCACTGAAGAGCTTTTGTTCACCAAAACTATGTTGCAATTATTGCCATGAATAACTTCACAAGGCAAGTTGAATAATTCCTGTGCATCCTACTGATAAAGAGGAGAAAAACCACACCACCCTGGTCTTAAAGGTGGCTCTTTCAAAACTTGTGTCAGACTGAGAGAACCAAGAATTTACCAATTATGAAATGAATAACAAAATTGAGGGTAAGACTAGTTTCACCATTTTCTAGTTGCCACAAAAGAAAAACTGAGTTGCTATGATTCCTAAAACCCTAAACAGATACCTTTAGGAGTGTGGCATGAAGATGCTTTTTCTTGAACATTTTTTTTCTAAGTGCAGTATTACCCCTGCCAAAGTTCCTGCACTGGAAACAATGCCAGGCTTGGGAGTAAGAATGTGGTATTTTGTCTTTTTGTCTTTTTTTTTTTGTTTGTTTGTTTGTTTGTTTGTTTGTTTGTTTGTTTGTTTGTTTGACTGGAATAACACATTTCAAAATTAGGACTTGATCACAATCTACCCACCTTAATTTTTGAGTTTTAATGTTTTAAATTAGCTTTCAGGAGCTCAGCACATACAGAAGAGACTCTCTGTGAAAGCAGTCAGCTGGCCTTGGGAATCTGTTTTGAAATACCTTAGATGCTGTGGTGTGGTATTAATATCTATGGGACCTTCCTCCAGGTTATTTTTGGTGCTAACAGGTGAAATGATGTGTGGAAATAAGTCTGTAAATGTGAATGAGATTTGTTCCTGTTTACTTGCAGTATCTACAAGTGCCACTTATCTCATTCCCTTGGGAAGCAGGCTCTAAGGGAATAGGCAGACCCACCAAGCATAAACCCATGACATAAATAGCAGTGAAATTCCCATGGGATGAAGTCTGATGTTAGAATGAATTTTAGCTGAGAAATAAAAATATTACTCTGAGGCCAAACACAGGCTTAAATTTGAATCTTCACTTAATCCAGTGGTTTGAAAACACCATCACTTCCAAGGAAAGATATTGGAGAAAAGTACCTGAAATCTGATCCTGACCAGTCATAATTTCATGCACATCTTTAAGTAGATGTCCCTGATCTAAAACTTCTCCTTTGCAAAGCTGGCCCTCATATCTGAATGTACAAGGTATTTGTCATGGGATGTGGTTTTGGGATATTTAATTATTTTCCCCTTAGGCTGCTTTTAGGCAGGGAAAGCATGTTCAGGGCAGGACCAGGCTCAGGCAGGATGGGCAGTGACCATGGTTCAGGCAGTGCAAACCTGTGCCATGGTGTGATGGTTCGGACAAATTTGGAGGAAAATATTCTCTGACAGAAGGCAGGTTACAACCACCCGTCCCCCACCAGGTTTGGGAAAAAAAATTTTCCTTGGAGGAAAGTGAAAGAGATAAAAACTATTTATTTAACAAACACATAGGAAAAGGATAATAATGCTAAATAATAAAGGTTCTTGCTGTGGAGAGAAATCTGGGAAGATTTCAGAGTCCTTCTGTAGGTGTGGTCTCTCTCCTCCTTGGAGCTGGGTCGTGGGCCCACCTCCGGGGCCTTGGTGGAAGATTCTCTTGATGTGTTCTGATGTTAAAACAGTCCAGAAGAGAAGAAGTGAAAAACCGAAGCCCCAGGAAAACAAAGTTCAACTCTCTGTCTCCCTCTGGAGAAAAGGAGCCAAAAGCTGGCTGAAAAAAGCAAGAAGGTGCTTCCTCTGCTCTTGCTGCTGCAGCAGGATGCAGTGGGGTGTGTGTCTGTGTCCTTGAACAACTGCTTTGAAAAGTTCTCTCGTTTTTTTTCCACTCCCTGCTCTCAGACTCAGTTTAAAGGCACAGAAAGGCACAAAATTAATTTCTTGGCATAGAGCAGTGATAGGGGATACACCATCATAGAGTCACCCCAAGACACATGGTTAAGGGCTGGCTGTGCCTCATAGCTCATGGTGCTGAAGGCACTTCCAAGCCATGTCCACCACCCACTGGGCATTGCTTCTGGAAGAATTTCTAAAGCTGGTCCCTTGCATTGTGCTTGGCACCTGATCCAGGCTCAGTGCAAAGGCTGCTGCTGAAAACCCAAACTCACTCCTTCACCTCCTCCTCACACACAGTTTCAGTGCTTCATTTGATCCTGACCTTCCATCCCACCTATTTTCCCAGGATATCTCTGTTGACAGTGTGTCTTTGAGAAGTGAGCAGAGAACAGAATTAGTGTGGTCATCCCAGCCATAGCCATCTGCAGCTTTTGGAGTGTAAAGCCCAGGCTGGATGGGACTCTGAGTAACCTGGTGTAGTGGAAGGTGTCCCTGACTGTGGTGGGGGGGTGGAACTAGGTGATCTTTAAGGTCTCTTCCAACCCAAACCATGGTGATTCTGTGTTCAGTGAGCTCCCAGAGCAGCGTCTCATCCTGACCACACGCCTTGCACTAAACCCCGACAGGCTCCTGACAACAATGCTTTGTTTAACTCATCCCCTCTCTTACTAATTATCTGTTAGGGAAGATTGCAGAATAGAGGCCCTCAAATTACAGCACTTCATCAGTTTGGGCAGCTGCTATCTCTGAATTAAGAGTTCAGATTTGTTTTCGAGGAGCTGGTCCTGCTATGCTGCATGACCTACTTCTAGTGATGGACATAACAGAATTGATTGATGGAGGCAAAGTGTGGCAGCAAAGCCTGGCCTGTGGCTTTTGTTGGGTTTGGGATTGGAGTATTTGCAGCAGCTTGCTGTGATGATTCCGTTTTCTTCCCTCCCTCGCTGGATTTGCTGGGGATGATTGCTCTCAGTACTCCTGCTTGGAGCAGGAGGCTGGGGCAGAGCCCCCAAACCTGGCCATGCAGACAAATCCTCAGATGCCATCCACAGCTCTGATGCTTTGGAGGGGTTTTCTACCCATTTGGGGTTCTTCAACTTGAAGACGGAGTTAAAGTAAAACTGTAGACCAAGTATCCCTCTGCTTTCCCTTAATTTTTTCCTAGAGAGACAGGAATGAATTGAGGGATGACTGAAAAGCTGGCTGGGTGCTCAGAGAGCTGGAGGGATTTTGTGCTGCTCCTCGCTCCTGGCACTGTTGAGCATCCAGCTGCTTTTTAGTTGTTGCAAAGGGCTTAAAAAAAATCACCTCTGTGGCATGATAAACTGCACATTATACCCCCTGGTTTCCTGGACAGATGAAAACAAAGCAAAGTTGTGTTGACTGCTTGAAGAAGACAGGTGATAAAGGTTCTTCCAGAATAGTCCTCTGGTTTTCTTTGTAATGTTTGAGTGTGTTCCTCCTCCTCCTCTTCTGTGCTTATACCCTCTGTGTTCTTACTGAAAATAAAACTGGTGGTTGTTTATTTAAGCTCCATCCAGATATTTCTTGTACTTGTTCCTCCTGCCCTCACCTTTGCTGTTCTTTCCTGAATGGAGATGTGTAGACACTAAACCACTTCCCATGGTATTTTGGGAAGAAAGAGGTGTTTCTGTCCGTGTTGTGTGACACCTGGTCAGGGGCACTGCTCCTTGAGAAGAGCTGCTCCTGCAGCTGTGCTGCTCTGTAGGTGTCTTGTCCTTTGCCCGTCCGTAAAACTGAAGTCAAGAGAGGCAGGTGAGGGGCACGAGGGGAATAAAGGAGGGTAAAGAGCAAACAGCCCTTCTGGTCCTTTATAATAGAGCTCATTGACATCAGGGTGCTAAGTGCTGCCTGTGGAAATACAGCAGGCTGGAATTCAGTCAGCTTAAAATAAAACCAGGGCACGTTTGATGGGTCTGAGAACAAAGAGGTGGGGCATCAAAACAGGAAGTGGTGTGGCTCCTCTGCCTCAGCTGCTTCAGCTGATGCCACTTTGCAGATGGGATGGAGAGGGGCTGGGACAGCCCAAGGGAATGGTGCTTGTCACCAGGACTGAGTAGTCTGATGGAGGTTGTGGTCAGGCAGCACCTGCCTGCTACCCATGTGGTGCCATCGCACCACCAGCAACTCCTGGTGTCTCCAGAGGTCTTGTGCTCCTTCTGTGGTGGGCAGGAGTGATGTGCCAACGGGCTGGGAGCACAGGAGCACTTCTGCCATGCAGTGGTTTCTGAAAGAACACCTTGGGCCTCTGGTGTGTCTGTGAGGGTGTGCTGATGCATCACTGGGGTGATGCAGGTATGGTTGAGCCTCACAGCAACATTAGTCTTCAGTCCAGCTCTCAGGCTCCCAGGATCTGCTGCAAAGTGGCTGTAAAAATGATGCAAAAAAGCTGTGAGAGTTTGGTTGGGAGTGGGGTGCTTGGAGGTTCACCCACATACAAAGACAACTCGGACCCTGTGAAGTGCCTTCTCCTAATGCCTGTGGTTTTGTTTTTCTTTTCACTTCATCCCAGGATGAAGAGGAAGAGATCAAACAAGAAATTAACATGCTGAAGAAGTATTCTCACCACCGAAATATTGCTACGTATTATGGTGCTTTTATTAAAAAGAACCCACCAGGAATGGATGATCAGCTCTGGGTAAATTGCTTTCTTCTCTTTAAAATAACTGGGATTTGACACAGATTATTAGCTCTGAATTGTCCTCTTACCAGCACCCAACTTACACAAAACCCCCTATTTTGCATCCATCTTTTTCAAAGTCATGGCTTTGAACAGGCTCTTGCTGCACTGCGAAACACTTCTCCGTTTTGCCATAAAATCTTTGCAGGCTGATTGTAAACCCATTTTTATTCTTTGTTACAATATGCAGTTGAAAATCATTCCATCCTCTGGCAGGTGGAGAGAGCCAGGAGTTTTGCTGGGAAGACGGAAGCTGAGGGGGGATGTGGGGTGGTTCCTGCCACCTGTTGGTGCTGCCCCCCGTGCTTTGTGTTTCATGGAGCCCATGCAGGGACATAAAGAGGAGGGGGACAGCGAGGGGAGGTCAGGGAGGTCTGTGCCTGCTCAGCCACTTCGGTGGAGACGTTGCTGAAGGGCACCAAGCTGCTTTGTGCCTCCGTAAATCCTCAGCTGCCTCCTCCCGCTGCTTCCCTCGTCAGGGCCTTCTCAGTTATTAATTCAGTGCTCCCAGAGCAGGGAGGATGGAGTTTAAATCCTCTCTATCCTTGGGGAGAGACAGAGCATCAGAGCCCGCTCCCTTTGACAGCAGCTGGTGCTCAGGGGCCGGGCAGGGCAGTGGCACCGCAGATTTGGGCTCCAGCCATTGCTGTAAAATTAATTAAAGTTGTGCTATGTTCTGAGCTTGGCTGTGCTGGTTGGAGTCTCTGGAGCAGCAGCCTGCAGTGCCCATGGCTATCAGAGCAGCAGTGTAGGACGCTGCTTTCCTTAGGGCTCCATTGAAGAGTAGGCTGCATTGGAATTATCGTCAGTACAATGACCTGGATGTTGTCCTGTGGTCAAAAAAGTCTATTTCCTCACAGTCCTGTAAATGCAGTCAGTTCTGCCTTTGCCATGTGTGGTTTCCAAAGCTTTTTTGTGCCTGAGCAAGGTTGCTACAGCATAAATTTTCAGGGGTAACAAATATCCATGGTTCACCTGGGAGACCATGGAGATGCTGAAGAACAGCAGCACCCTTTTCCCTGTAGTTTCTGTACAACATAGGCTTTATTTTAGCAAAACATTTAGTGACTTCAGCTGTTTGCCCCTGCATCCACACGCCAGAGCATCCAGTGGGAAGTGGAGGGATTCAGAGGACATTCCCCCAAGAGAAAACTGGAGTTGATGGACTTCTGTGCTTTTTTGTTCCCCAAGACTTTCTGGTACACTGAATTATTGGAAAGGCTCTGGGATCTTGGACTCCAGGAGCTTTCCTAGCCTGGGTGTTCAGGGTATTTTTGGTGGGAACTCATAAAAAACATGTTCTTTGCAGCTGGCCTGGGATTCAGTGATGTGAAAGCTGTCAGGCTGAGAAATGCTTTTTCATCCCATGAAATTCCATTTGGCTTTGGCTGGTTTATAATTTTTTTTTTTTTAAGTGAAATATTGAAACAACTCACAATGTTCCTCCTTGTGCTGCAGGAGTGCCTGGAGGGGGAAAAAACCCTCCAGCTGTGTGCCAATTCCCCTGGTAATGAGAGGAGCCCTCCCTGGTGCTGGCCTCTGCTCAGTGCCTTTACACTGGTTAGGTCTAGGGTTTGTGTGCTCTGGCCAGGCAAGAGGGTTTGGTTTGGTTTCTTTCCTCCAGCTCTGGTACAAAGGGCTCTTGGCATGCACAAATGTTAGTAAAAGAACAGCCCAAACTTTCAAAAAGAAAAACTCACTAGAGAACTCCTTGGATTGAGGCATGGCATGAAGAGTGATGGTGTGGAGCTGTGTCAGGGGAGAGTTAGGCTGGATATCAGGAACAGGTTCTTCCCCTACAGGGTGGTCAGGCACTGAACAGGCTCCCCATTGGAAGTGGTTACAGCACCAAGCCTGCCAGAATTCAGGAAGTGTTTGGACAAAGCTCTCAGGCACAGGGTGGGATTCTTGGGGTTTTCCTGTACAAGACCAGGAGTTGGACTCAATGGTCCTTGTGGGATCCCTTCCATCTCAAGATACTCTATGGTTCTTCCATCAATCCCCATTACCATGGCATAGCAGAGGAGGCTGTATGTGCTGTATCACCTTCATATGCCTCACGTCAGGAGAAGAGCCTGGGTTTTCCCTGGTGGGTCATCATGCAAGGGGAGAAGGTGGTCATCATCCAGCTGTGCTGCTTGTTCTTGCCCCTGGGAAAGGAAGACTAGATAATTTGCATTCTCTACCAGACCACTACCTCTCCTCTCAATTTGGGGCCTTTCTCATGGGTTAGTGAAAAAGATTTTTTCAAAACCTGCTTTTCTTGCACAGGGGTGTGAGGGATTTTTTAAGTCTGTGCCCAGCATTGGGACTGGTGGAGGTATTGCTGGGAAAGCTCCCCTGGAGGAGAGGTGTGCTGGTGCCACTGCATTTAGTAGGTGCTGTTTCAGGATCTGATTGAATTAGGACTCGTGTGAACTCTATCAGTCTTGCCTCACAGATAAAGGCTTGTTTATTTTTCATTGGCTCTTTGTTGAAATAAAACGGTTTCTGATAATGCCCGAGTAATTCTTTTTATCGACACTCGGGAGGCTGATACGGAAATAAAAAATAGGGAACTCTTTCAGTGGAGATTAAGATCTCTCAGAAACGTGGCAGGCTTCCGACATGAAGTATTGTTGGTGCTGCTGCTCCATTCCACAGCAGCCACTTGCCCTGAAAGATGAGCTCAAGCTCACTAAACGACCCTGTTTTCAGAAATTAAGGAGCTGTGCGGAGGGTGTTTTAGCAGATGTATCACAAATCTGCTATGTCAGGCAAAAATAAAGGAAGCAAAAGTCATGGGGACAACATTTATGGAACATTTAAAAAGAAATTTAAAAATCTGCGGTATGTTTATTCTTATGTTGGATAATGTGTTGCATTCTGAGGTGCTGTGGGTCTTTGTGAGGGTTTGTGCCTCTCTCTAGCTGAGCCAGGGGGGTCCTGCTCTGGTGTAAGGGGACAGGGTGAGGGTGGGCTGCAGAAATTGGGATATTTTCCAGGGGATATGAGGACCCAGATAATCAGTTAACTGCTGCTTCTCAGAGTTAAACTCATTAAATTCCCCTTGCTCATCTCAGATACAAGATATGGGATAGCAGGGTATGCCTAACCCAGGGGGGTTGTTTTGAGATATTTTGGAGTGAGTGTTTTTTTAAATGGTGAGAGATGAAGCATTCATTAGGAAGTGTGAACTGGATGGAGGAGGTGGCCCCATCCCGAAGGACCCGTGCCCTGAGGACTGCTGGAAGCAGCAGGCACTGTGCTCCCCATACACTGTGCCCATGTGCAGGGTCATGGAGGTGCCACTCAGCTGGACACTGGTCATCTGCCCTTGCTGTCCGCTGTGCACTGAAACCATGGACAGAGCAGCCCCCCCCCAACGTGGGCAGCAGGCACAGGGGCTGTGCAGAGTGTGGGGGCTGGGCAATGGCTGGCAGCAACCCATAGGTCCCCAGGGCCATCGGTGCTGGCTGCGATGGATGGGCTGCCATGGCAACCCTGCCCGCGGCCACATCTGTCACCAAGGGGGACAAATTGCTAATAGGCAGGTTGCCAGAAACCCACGTGGTGGGGTGGCCTCCAGGGTGTCCTCTGCAGCAGATAATCTGGGGCAATGTGGGGGGAAAAAAGGAATGAGGGTGATTTGGGAACAGCCTCTCAGTCAGGGTGGCACCACTGCAGCTGTGCAATGCTCAGGGCTGTGATTGTGTAGTTGTAAATGTGTTTTTTCACTCTGTTGAGCTCTAGGGGCCCACTGAATTGCTTTAGGGTAATGTGAACAGAGTCACACCAGGGATCTGGAGGGCAAAAACGGTGGCAGCAAGGCTCCATTGAAAATCGGGCATGAGCTGTCAAAGCACTGGGTTACACCTGTGCAGCTTTGAGCAGGATTGCTCTTTATCTGCTTATATACCCTGAAAAATGTTTTTGGGCAGTTGCTGATTCTTTGCATTACAGAAATTGGACCATGAAACATTCGAGACGAGTCAGTTTTCAGCTGAGCTGTATCTCTCTTTAGTCCCTCCAAGCTCTGCAGTCCTGGGGGAGTGTGGGGGGATCGGGGCTGCTCCTCCAGCTCCTGACCGAGAGCTCAGGGTCACCAGAGCAGATTGCTGCCGCTGTCAGGGGGCAGAGTAATCCAGCACTATTTAACTCTCACTCCTCTTCAAAGCAATGTCAGTGCTGTAAACACTTCAGAACTGTGAGCCCAGCTCCTTTTGCTGCCATCCCTAACCCAAAGCTTTTAGCCTGCTCAGGACCTGTGGTGGCAGCTGCCTGCTGCCTCCCCAAAGGGCGTGGATTGCCCGACTGGCCTCGATGTGCAGGGAGGTGCAGGCAGGGCAGAGCCAGGCAAGTCATTTATGGAGGAGCTTGTGTGAGAGCAGTTGGATGCTGCTGTTGGAGAGGAGGGAGCACAGCAGTGCTGGCCCCAGTGCTCCCACCTGGGCTGCAGCATCACAGCCTGCTCCCACCCCAGCACCAACACAATGAAAACCTGGGCTTGTCTTGCTACTGAATATTTTATTTGCTGTTTAACACCAATTTGATTGCTATTTCTGTTTCTGAAATGGACATCAGCTTTTCTGCAGATCCACCAAGGGAAGGTCTCTGTGGTTTTAGTTCTCTGTCACTGGCTTCAGGTCCCATGATGTGGATGATGAGGGACTCTTGCATGGGTGCCAGGCTGTGGGGTGGGATGAGAAATTTGGGTGGCCTGGGCATATGGGACCATGTTGCACCCAGGTTCTGTTTACACACACAGCAGAAGGATTGATTTCCAGTCACATTTAGCCTGAGGGTGTTGTGTACTTGTTTTCTGTAGCTTAAAAGAAGTCAAATTGTTCCTGGGCTGAGGCATAGGAACACAGAAGGATTTGTCTTGTGTAATAAAGGATTTGATTTGGGGACTTCTTCTGGACAAGCTGGAGCAGTTCAGTGTAGGATGGATTTGGGTTGGTGTTCTGAAGGTGCTCGGGTTTGAGCTCTTCCAAGTAATACACAGCAGAGATCAGAGCAGAGGTCTTGCCATTCCCAAACTGAGGAAAGTGGTGATTGATTTGAAAACTGCAAAGGCTCTTTAAACAAAAAATTCATGCGACAGCAGGACACAGAGATTCACAGCTGCAGCTTCTGAATTTGCCTTGCTTATGAAGTTTGCTGTCACTCTGGTATGAAGAGCTAAGTCAATGCTAAATGAACTGTATTTAAAAATACTTCCTCAATAAATGTCCTTGCAAATTAAATTTCAGGAGATGATCTTACCTTTAGCCCATCTTGATGATAATTTTAATTATGGTTAATAAAAATTCAATATGCATTTCCAGTTTATTGTCTTACTCCATCATGACTTCATCCCTTAAGAAAATTGGTTATGATGCAAGTATGTGAGGGCAAAGCACTTCCCAAGTGCCATTTGAAGCCTTTTCTGAGTGTATTAAGCTGTGCCCTAAAATCAGCAAGGACTTATGTTCATTTTAATTTTTCTCCTGGAAGACTGTTCATTTCCAGACTGAACATACCCTTAGTGTTGATAAATTGATATTATGGCAGTATCTGCATTGTTCTTTTCCTCTCTGGTGCTTACCTGTCCTTACTGTTGACAGTATACACAGATATATCATACATTTGCNCCAGGGGGAGCTGAATGTTGCTGGGAGTGTGGCAGCTGAGTGCTCAGGGGACACGGGAAGCCTTTGGCTCCACAGGCTTTGTGGATGCTGTGCTGCCATGGGCTGGAGCCTGTGTGGTGCCGGCAGGCCTGAATGATTCATGTGCCTGTATGATGCATAATAAATAAGTCCTGCTTAATGCCCTTTAGCTCTGTTAGTTCCCTGAATTTTAACCCTCTTTTTCCTTCAACAAAAATATAATCTCCTAGTATTGTTAAAAGAGCAAAGATTTATTTACTTTAGAATTACGTTTTTAGTTAACAGAAAGGTGGAGGACTAATGAAGTCTGTGGAAAGAAGAATCTTCCTGATTAAAAAGCATCCTATGTTTTATTAAATCCATATGTCTGACTTTAATGAGGATGCTGCAGCTTTTACATTCACGATATAAATGTTTGACTGAAATGTTTAAAAATGGGCCATGCCAGAGTTTCATATAGTGGGAGATGGCAGCTTCAGCAAAGACTTCCCTGCATTTTGCACTGCTGAGGCTGGAGGATGGGGTTGTAATGGTTGCCCTACATTAACATATATTGCTCTGTGAACTGAAGATTTCTTCAAGAAAAAATAGAAATATTTGGCATGTGAAGGAAATCTGTACAGGAGCCATCCAAATGATAGGATGAGAGGAAATTGCCTCAAGTTGCACCAGGGGAGGTTTAGGAAAAAATTCTTCATCAAAGGGGTTGTTAAGCATTGAAACAGGCTGTCCAGGGAAGGATGGATGCCCATCCCTGGAGGGATTTAAAAGAGGTGTGGATGTGCCACTTAGGGATGTGGTTTAGTGGTGGCCTTGGAAGTTGTCAGGCTTATGGTTGGACTTGATGGTCTTAAAGGTCTTTTCCAACCTAAACAATTCTATGGTTCTATTAAAGAAGATGAGGCAAAATGATGTCTCTGAAAGGATGTGCCTGACACTGAGGCTGCTATGGGTGTCCAGAGGTGGCACAGCACTTCTGCATTGTCCCTGAATGCCACTGTCCACACCAGCATGATGTGCAGAAGATGCTGGCACTGTAACTCATGAGCTGTTGTATGGACACTGCTTTCAGTGCCAAGAGGCCACAGTTACATGTGCTTATTTTAAGTGTGTGAGCTCTGTGAGCCAGCTCCTTAAAATAGTCCTGGCAGTGAGTCAGAACCCAGCCTCTGACTCATGTCCTGGGGCCACCATCAAGTGTCACCCCTTGCAGTTTGGCCACTCATTGAGGCGGGTGGTGAGTGACCTCTGTGGGGCTTGGGGTGAGGAAGGGCTTCCACCTTCACATGGCAGAATGTGGCTCACGTGGTTCGGACAGTGATGGACAGCTGGAATTCTGACACGAGGCTCAATCCCACATTGTTGAAAGATTTATTGAAATTCGGTGGAATTTTCACTTTGCCTCCAATGCCCAAAGGTGCCTGTAACCAAGTATAATATGGCTAAACAAGGACTCCCATATAGATATAATCTGTTCCATGGTTTTCCAAAGGTGACGAGAGTAAAATGACTAGTAACTACCAGAAGCAATAGCAGAAATCCTTTTCTCCTCAAATATGAATGTTTAATGTGAAATGTAAACCTAATGCAAAATTAGTTTTTGAAGTAATACATATTTTTCCAAGATGGCAGTCTGGGTGGATGTTACTTTGAAACCGAAATAATAAATGAATGATATAAAAATGTGCGTTACAAGAAGAAATTAATGAGCTAATAAACCAGCTCAACAGCAAAGCTAGTTTATCTTTAGCCTTTGAGACAGGCTTTTTACTTGAGCTATATCTCTGTTAGGGATATATGCAAGTTATAACATTTGTATTTGCATGGTAGCTTTTTTAACACAAGCTTCTCAATGTATTGAAATCCAATTTATTGGACTGATATAACAAGAGAATTGTTTTCTTCAGTTTGTGGAGGATGGAAATGGAGAAAGGAGACAAACCCATTCTATTATTTCTACCACAGAAATGGCTCCCTGAGGCAAGGGAGCACATGGGGGGAATCATGTCAGGAGCGATGGGAGAATTTGGGTTAATACAGGTTCCTGCAGGAATGTGAAAGATTTGGTTTAATCCCTTTAGAACTGACAGGCTCCTCGCCAGGCTTGTCCTCCCAGCATGGGACATGGGACAGTGTTTGGAGCATGTGATAAACAAAAGCATTCTCCAGTGCTTAACTCCAACTGTGAACCTTTCATTTCTGGAGCATAATTGGTTGAGGAGGAATGTCAGAAAATAACATGCTTTGAACTTGGGTTCCTCTAACCTTTCTCTGAATTCTCCAGGGCTTGAGTCATCTACACCAGCACAAAGTAATTCACCGAGACATCAAGGGACAGAATGTATTGCTGACGGAAAATGCAGAAGTGAAACTAGGTAAGGGTGGGTTCGAGCTCCTGGAAACTGCAGCTGGGCTGGCTGGGGGGAAGCAGCAAAACTGCCTTGTACATGACCTGAAGAAAGAGGGTGGGCACAAAGAGCTCCTCTGTGGGTTTTGTCACGTTGGCTTTGATAACATGGCCTTGGGTGTTGACCAAGTGCTGTGCTTTAAACTGTCAGGGGTTGATGGCCAGGTTCTGCTTGCAGAGGTGCACTTAGAGTGGTGTTTCTGTTCAGACACAGGTACAGGTTAAGCAACCAACATCAGTTTTTCATGCCCTGCATTGAAAGCTGCCCTGTGTGTATCATCAGATGTTGTCAAGGGCTGTTCCCCAACAGCTGCATAGCAGTGTCCTGGAAGATAATCCATTCAGTTTAGTGTGACATGGTCCAGACTCCTTTTCCAAGCTAACCTGATGGAGGGGGCTTAATTTGCAAGAACTACTCTGATTTTCATGCACTGTGTTAGTCACCCTGGCACTGGTGTGGCGATCATGTGGAAGGCAGCAGATGAGTGCAGATGAGGTGCTCACATGCTCAGTTGTCCAGTTTCAATGTTATTAAGGCTGCCTTTGCACATTTTAATTTATGCTGGTGTTGGAAGATCCCTTCCTCTGGTCATGTGTGGTGCAAGCCTGGTTTTCCCATGTCTCCTATCTACAGCAGAATAAACCCCTGGCTTAACAGATGGCACTACCAGCTCATTTGGCTTTATGCTGGTGAAGATTCCTCTCCAAGGGGAAATTCTCTGGGTCAAATCTCCAGCCATTGTGTTGTGCAAAGTGCAGTTAGTGGACCATAGAGTATTCTCTCATTGGTTTGATTTCATCATTTTTGCTTCATTTTGCATCTCTCTGCTTGACATTTCCCGTGGGCCGTTGTCCTTGGCCCTTAGTTCCTTAAGTCTTTAGCATTTCTGCCATTTGCAGGAAGAATTTAGGTAGAAAAATGAGGCTTCTACCACTATTTGGCAGGCTTTAATTCAAATGAGCAAGCATAGAACAAAGGCTGCTGCTTATTCATGTTGCTAACCCTGTTTCTCATTAGTATGAGGATTTCTTTTTGTTGCCTCCTGGCAAGGAGGAAAAGGCACAGGGTTTTGTACAAAACCTGGACATCAGATGATCAGGTTTGTCCTTGATTGACCTCTGTTGATCCCAGCAGAGCTCAAACAGGGATGTCTTCAGCCACGTCTTTCTTTCCTGGCCGTGTGGCGTTGTTCTGAATGAACACAATGTTTTACATTCAGCAGCAGAGTGTTGCTCGGGCTGTCTCTGACCTTACGATGCCCCGTTGTCTCCCTGCAGTGGATTTTGGTGTCAGTGCCCAGCTGGACAGGACGGTGGGCAGGAGAAACACCTTCATTGGAACGCCTTACTGGATGGCCCCCGAGGTCATCGCCTGCGATGAAAATCCCGATGCCACTTATGACTTCAAGGTACCTAAATGAGCATCTTCTTACTTGGGAATCCAGAATATCCTTGCAGCTGTGAAAAACACACTGGCAGGCAGCACAGGCTCCTCCTGCTTTCTGGCTGTGGGATTTTGGGATGCCAGTTCAGGTCCATCCTGAAGCTTTGTTGTGCTGTTCACGTATCCAAATTTACTGAGGAGTCTTTCCCTGTGTGGAGAAAGGTGTCAGACTCAGGCTTCCTACCTGCTACCCTGCTTTTTGGTGCTGTGTATTTAAATACACCAGTCAAACAAGCTGTATTTTCTCTGTTTATTCTGGAGAGGAGTCAGGTCAGGTTTAGAAAGGGTAGAATCACATCCTGTGGCCTGCAGGCTGATATTTGCAGGGAGATGTGAAGGCTGCCACACAATCAGACGTTTAGGGGGCTGACCTACTTTTCACATGTCTTTCCAGCCTGTTTGAAGTTTATTTTTGGATCGGTGGCAGCACAACATCACTGCTGAGTTATAGTGTGGCACAGAGCCCTGTGCCATGCAGCAGATCCACAGGAAGGTTCAAAGTCCCACCTGCCCATTCAAACTGCAGTGAGGTTTGATGTTTAAAGCAAGGAAAGCTTAATATAGTTTATCCTGTTTCTGCCTTACTACAAGTTTCTGGACACACATTTGTAGAAATATCCATTGGTTTTTTGAAGTGTCCAAGTGTCCAGAACTTGAATTTCTGACTCCAAGCCTCCTAAGGTCCACTGAGTGTGTCCAGAGAGGAGGGCAGGACACTGACACAGGAACTGTGGGGGGGAAGCTCAGGCATGTGTGAAGCTCACTGTGCCTCTGTTCGTGTGCATGCTGAGAGGTCGCTTCACAAGGTGGTTTTTAAAAAGGACTTTGAGACCCTGTGGTGTGAGCTGCTTTCTAAAGGTAGAACATACCAATGTAACAGAGCCCCAGCCCACCATTGTTGTACAATTTGGGCTGCAATTACTGGTCATTCAGAGAAATTGTTGAGAAATGAATGATTTTAAGGTAACCAAAGGATGCTTTGCTATTGCACCCATTTAAGTGCATCAGTCAACTTTTGAACTGATGGTTTTCCAGAGAGCAGCTCTCCAGCCCAAGTTCAGACTCTGGGTTATGGAAATAGTTAATGATGGGGACATGCAGAAATAGTTTAATCTCCAGTTAGTTATTACTCTTTGATTAACCAATTACAACAGGCATTTTCTCAGCTCTGCTGAGGGCAGTTCTGCATGGCAGGGCTGCACCCTGCACTGGCTGCTCTCACCACTTCTCTGACAGCTGCCTGTGCATAACTCTCATTAATCATTATTTTTATTATTCTTTTTCTTAAAAAGGACTGATATCTTCATAGGCTGCTTTCTACCCTCTGAAATCCCCGAGGATTTTCCTCTTGCCAGAATAACTGGGGCACTTAATATGCTGTGGACTGATGCACAGGCACCAGGACCAGAATCCCTCTATTGTCCCCGAGGATCAGATGCTCGCAGCGAGCCGGGCGCTCTCTGAAGTTGGCCCTGGCTGTTTTCCCGTGGCTGGGGTGTGGAGCAGGAGGCTGATTGCTGCTGACACACTCCATGCAGGGTGCTTTCAGAGCTCCTGGTGATGTGGGAGCCACTGGACATTAGTCCATACCTCGGATCACATCCCCGCACCTGATGCTCTCACTTTGAAGTAGGGTGGGGAGGATGTAAATGATAATTATTTCTTTTTAAAAGGATGCAAATCAGATGCTCTCAGGTTTAGCTGACTCGCTTAAAATGCTGAACATAAAAGATGAGATTTATAGGGTGAGAAAAGGAATCCTCACAGGCTTAATCTGTTGGACAAAAAGCCTCTGATCTCACTGTTTTCTTAGCCAGAAAGAGATGCCTGTATAATCTATGGAAGGAGGCAGTAAATACCTCCTCACATAAATAAACCACTTTAAAAAAGAACAAACAGAACCCCCCCACTGTTAAGGTTATTTGTTGGTTTTTTCCCCAGCCAATCTTCCTTTTTTCTTTAGAGATATCTTGTCAATAAGCTTAGAATCAAAAGCAGGAGGAAAAAGAAGCCCGCTTCCCTTCCCAAGTCAAGGCAATGCAAATACATTAGCACAGCAGCCCTTTGCTGGATGGACTGAAAGGCTTTTCAGTCTTAAAAATAAAAACCACTCAAAAAAATCCTGAATTCCAGATCATTATAAAATGTGGGCTTCCCGCTGAGTTTTCTGCTTTCTCTGGGAGACTTAGAGAGGTGATAATCCCTTTCTGTATTCCTCCAGCTTTAAGATCACTTGGCATCTTGCATATAATACTGGGCATCTCAGTATGGAAAGACACATTAGGAATTTGGAAGGAGTTCAGTGGCAACCCAGAGGGAAGGGGTCATGTGTCCTGAATCATGTGGAAAGACTGCGATAATTAAGTATGCAGCAGAAATCCCAGCTGACCAGAAACAAAGAATGGATGAGACTGTTCTGTGAAAGGGCTGAAAATAAGATTTGAGAGAGAATTTTTAAGCAGGTACAAAGATGTGTAGCAAGGACAGCATTTGTTAAGGGAGAATTTGAGCTATAAACGAGGAAAAGTGCCTTGAAATTGAAAATCCAAGTTGTCTTTTTGCTGAGGGTGTATTTGAAAAGGTGCTTGTGGTTCTCTAGCTCTGGCTGGGGTTTTGAGACTCTGTGCTGGGAAAAACAACCTTTCTGGGATTTATTCCCTAAATGGTAGGTTTAGAGGCTTGAGATGGTTTAGAAAGGGCAGCTCTTGAACTGGGGAGGAGAAAGGTGAAGTGGGACTGCAGGGACACGGCAGGGGAGAGCTGGATGTACAAGGGGAAGGGTGGAAGGCAGAGTCCATCCCTTCCAGCTTTAGATGAAAGCAGCAGCATTAGTCTGAGTCATGTTCACAGTCCAGCAGATGGGTTACGCTCGTCTTCTCTCACTGGGCACGTACAGCCTCTGCCTCCTGCCCTGCCAGGAGAGCCAGTCCATCCCCTGGGACTCATTACCAGGGCTGGAGGTGCAGCCACAGCTCATTAGTGATGGTGGGGTGGGAGGGAAGGCACTGGATGGCAGCTCACTGCTGCTGGCTGGCTGGGAGCTGGGGATTTGGGTGTCCCTGCTGGCAAGGGGGAAGATGGAAGGAAGAGTGATGCAGGTGTGAAATCAAAAAGTTTCCCATGTAGGTGTGTTGTCTCTGCTCTGATACTTCAGGAGACTCAGGGGCTGAGCAAGGCTTGGGAACAGGGTAAATAAAAGTGTCCATTTCTCCTTCCACTGGCAATGTCCCTCTGCTTCCTTTCACAGAGTGACTTGTGGTCTCTGGGGATAACAGCCATCGAGATGGCCGAAGGTGCTCCCCGTGAGTAGAGTCATTGCTCTGTTCAGTATCCCTGGGTTGTGACATGCTGGGGTTTGCTGAGCACCAGCCAGAGCTCGGCTCTGTGCAAGAAACACCACCCCAAGGTTTTCCCAAGCAACCTGGGCTTGCTGAGGTGGAGCTCGCAGCACCTGTGGGGACAAAGCTGCCAGAGCAGCATGGCCCAGGGGGCAGGGTGGGCAGTGAGCAAAGGCAGACCTGTGTGACCCTGATACGTCTTTGAGCACTCTGGGGCATGGTTTCCTCAAATAAAACACAGAAGAAGAAGGGATGGAGGACTGGAAGCAGATAAAACACCTAGGAGCTGGTGTGACACCAGTAGTGACATGCAGGGTTCACCAGGAGCACCTGCACAAGTCCCACTGCCACAGTTTTCAGCGTAATCCTGGGACTGTTCTTGCTGGAAAATGCAAGTAAATAAAGCAGAGCATCATCACATGTCGTGTGGCTGTCCCATGCTCTGGCCCATTGATCTTAGCACCTCACAGGTGCTGAGGATGTGGAACTGCAGGAGCAGAAGTGTCCCCAGCCAGCTCCTGCATTGACCCTGGCAGTGCTGGGGACACTCACAGCCCTTGGATGGGGACATCAGCCCTCACCTGAGTCCCAGGGCTGGGGGGTGTCTATGGGGGGTTGTTGCTGCAGTCATCCTGTCACGAGGGTCTGGCAGCCTCAGAGGAAACTCAGATCTCCAGCTGGATGTCTGTGCCATGTTTAATGCCTCTTCTTACAAATTGCAGCTCTATGTGACATGCATCCCATGAGAGCCCTCTTCCTCATCCCCCGCAACCCGGCCCCGAGGTTGAAATCAAAGAAGTGGTGAGTTCCTTTCTCAATCTTTAGAGACTGTAAAAACCTTTCTGTAGCAACCTGTTTCTGCAGCCAGGCATGCTGGGGACATTCTGTTAACATTTATATAGTTTTAGGGGTTGGTGATGGTCCCCAGAATCAAGCCCAGAATTGGAGTTTGGTCTCCTTTGAAGAAGAAATTTGTTCTGAGGGATCCACCATGGGATAGGGGGCTTCCTTAGTATGCAGAGAGAGAAGCACGCTCACCCTGCCACTTCACAGTGCAGAGTTGGTTTTTCCAGGGCAGTTTGTGCAGCCTGAAGTCTCATGACACTTTGCTTGGCTCTCGTTTTGTTCCAGTTAGGTTCCGTTCTCAAGTGGAAACATGTATCCAGGCCAAAAAAAAAGGATGGTTTATCTTGAAGGCCCAGGAATGCAGAGATTTGTACTTAGTTTGTGCTTTATTTTAAAATTTTGCAGGAAAGGATACATCACTGTTTTGGGGGGAGGGGGAGGGCAAGGAAAGAAAGTGAGGCATGCCAATAAAAACCCACAGGAAAAATGTTCCTGAAGCCCAGCAGATGTTGTTTTGTTACTGTATGTTCTGTGTTGATGGAAGTGGAGTCCTTAAAAACACTTGTCTTTGGTTTGTGCTGTTTTCCTGCCCCAGGTTCAGCAGTGGTTTAGTCAGGAAAGATCTGCCACACGTTCGAGAGACAGCACTGCCCCTTGTTCCCAGACAGGCTGAGCTCACATGTGGAAGTTTTACCTTAATCCTTTAAATTTCGCTTATTATTTTATTTATTACAGACCAGTAAAAAGGACAAGAGCCCATGGTAGGTATTGACAACATCTGGGGCCACAGCAGCAGTATTTTGTTGCTGACAGAGGAGTGAGAGGGACTTGGAGTCCTCTGCTTTGGATGCATGGTGTTAGGACCAGCCTAAAACCTCACCTAGGCTTTGGCAGGAGGCATCTCAGTTTTGTCAGCCTGATCATCAGCTGCTCCAGTACCAAACCAGGAGGAGAGGGACCATTCCCAGCTGGCTCTGCAGAGGGTGTCAGATATTCTTGCTCTCTTTGCACGACCTTTTGAGGATACCATTAGTTAGCTGAGAAAATAGTGTAGGTGCTTGTTTTCTGCCAGATCACCAGTCTGCTCCTTTGTTATCCTCACTCCTACAGCACAAAAAGGATTGTGAGACTTCAGAGTTTATTTTTCATACAAAAGCGCTGTTTATTCAGCAAAGACTCCCTCAGCCTCCAGGCAGAGGGGTGCTGATGAAAGCAGATTTTGAGTAGGATGTTTCCCCATGTCCTTAAGGTAAAAATGGAGCTGGGATGGAATTGGTGTTTTAGTCCCTGCCCTGAGATCACAGGATGTGCTTAGTGCAAGGTGGGGTGTTCCTGGGCACTGCCTTCCCCCACATGTCTGGCAGCTGTCCCAGGTTTGCACATCCTGTGGTGTCTGCCCAGGGCTGCTCTGCCTGTGCCAGGGGTGACATCCTGAGTGCTTTGAGGGAAGGATCTCCTGGGAAACCATAGTGCCATAAAACTTCAGCTTCAAGGGGCAACTTGGTGCTCACCTGGCCTCTGCTACCCTTCCACGAACAAGCAGGGGTCCCTGGTGTCCAGCAGGGTTGGGATTTGTGTACCTCAGGCAGTTCAAACCTAGATCCATCTTCCAAGCTGTCATGGCAATGGAAAGCTCCAAATGATCCAGATGAAGCTTCACCAACTCCTTGAAAGCAGATTTTCATGGCATTTTCAATATGTTGCTGGGCAGATTTGTTGTCCTTGCCTCATTTCTCAGCTGGAGGCTTTGGGCCTTTCCAGGATGGGTCCTGGAATTCTGCAAGCCCATCCAAGGAAGACTGGGGGTGTTTGACCAGGTTTTGGGGTGGCTCCATGGCAGTCACTGGGCTGACTTTCACAAGCACAGGTCACAACAGCAAAGCAAAATGGAGAAAGGTTCAACTTGAACCTTGAGTTTGTCCTTGCTTTTGTGCACAGCAACCTGTAAATAAAAGCACACCACGTGAGCAGACCATCTTTTTCCTTACATGTAAAAGCAGTGAAGGGACTCCAGCACCTTTGAGGTTCAGTCAGGAAAGCCAAGAGGGAACACTGGCATGGGAGCCTGTCCTGAATTAAAAATTGCAGAAAGGAAAATAATTTTGTTGCTTGCTAAATCCTCCAACTAGCTTTTAAAATAGTGCTGTATTCTTTGAAATTAAAGTCTTTGGTGTATCATTTTCTTTCCCAATTAAAGCCAGCCAGCAATGAAGCTTTATTTTCTTCTTCTCCTGTTTGCAGGCATAATGAACTCAAATTTTAGTGATTTTTTATTTTCCATAAACCTTTTCTAGCCCTGCTTTGTAAAAGACATGAAACCTCTTTGTTAATGAGGTGATATTTGCACTGTGATACCACTTTTCATCCAAGCAGCTGCAAAGACTTTGCAAACATTGATTTAAGCTTTACAAACCCCAGGAGCTGGAGGAGCGTGTGCTTCAGGAAGGTGGGCTAACCTGGGCCTGGGGAGGGGATGAAATGTGTGGTGGAGTTCTCCTGGATGAGAGCCAGGGGAAAAGCCCTGGTCCTCTGCTCCAATGAGGGCAGAACTGTGCCACTGGACAGGCTGGCTTGTTTAGAGAGAAAAATTTTGGGGAATCCAGCGGCCTGAGATGGAAAGTGGACAGGAAATCCCTGCCCAGAGCTGCTCAGGCAGCAAAGGTGTCTGAGGGCATCCCAGGGCACTGGGACCCCCATCCCAGCACTTCCTGGAGGAAAACTTTTTAGCTGTTTCACCTGTACTCTATTTCCATATGTTCTGGGCCACACATCTAGGACTGGAGTCTCTCCAGCTTCACACCAACAAGGGAGAATCATATTTTAGAAGCGGACTTTTTTTTTTGAGTATCACATTGATTTTCCCTTCTGGGTACTCTGAGACACTGCATTTCTCAGGGCAAGGTGGGAAAGGCAGATTTTCTCATTAGCAAAGCTGGAGGGAAAATTTAATTGGATCCACGAGCATGTTTTATTTTTGCATCTGAATTTGTATGGATTAGCACTTAAAAGTTAAATCACTTCTAGTCTCACAGCTTAAAAGTAAAATCCCTGAAAGCTTATTGTTTTGCTTCTAATGCAATTCTGTAGTATCTTTTGGCTTCTGACATGAATTTATATTCATTTTCTTATTGCTAAAGCAACATAGACTACAGTAGTCTGTCAACATCTTCCTCTCTTGTAAATCCCTGTTCTCTTGAGTTTATAATGTGGTGAAATTACTTCCAGGAAAACTCTGGATTTGCAGCACTTGAGACTAAGACAAATTAAAGATTTGGCTGCAATGGTTTTAGCTGAGGTTGAATGTAGCTTTGTGGGCAGGGATGCTGTGAGGAGGGCAGGGCTCTGTTCCCATCTCTATCAAAAGAGCATGTCCCAGTTTCTTGAATCAGGGGCTTGGTGGCCCCCTGGCCCTGGTGGGTTGTGATGCTGCTGAGAGAGCAGGGAAGAGTTGCAGACAGCAGCATCACCCAGAGGTTGCCTGAGCTTTACCAAACCCTGCAGTATTGGGACTTAACTCTAAAACAAAAAAAAAACCAACCTAGTGTGTCACACTCATCTTCACAAAGATACATCTGCTGAAACACTGCCCAAGGGGCTATAAAATATGAGAAACAATCCACTCAGGCATTGTGTTTATATCTGTGAGTGTTGTATCTTGTTTCTACCTGCAGTTTCACAGGTTCAGAGGGAAGGGAGGAGGAGCACTCCCTTGCTTTTTCTTGGTTGCCACTGGTGACATTTGGTTTTGGTGGTTCTCTGGTCATACTGATGGTTCCTAGCTTTCTGGGATGATGAGCAAGAACTGAGCAAAATCCTCTCAAATACCACCAAGTTTTTTTTTACTTTCTAACATGAGAAACAATACATTTACCTGTTACTTCTGTACCTTCCTTCCTTGTTCTTGACCAGGTCTAAAAAGTTTCAGTCCTTCATTGAGAGCTGTTTAGTGAAGAACCACAGCCAGAGACCAACCACGGAGCAGCTGATGAAGCACCCCTTCATCCGAGACCAGCCCAACGAGAGGCAGGTCCGCATCCAGCTCAAGGACCACATCGACAGGACTAAAAAGAAGCGAGGAGAGAAAGGTCAGTGGAGAAGAGAGGAGGGTTAGTGGAGAAGCAGCACTCTGAGCAATCCTTCACCTCTGCCATGTGCTCAGACATCCCTGTCAAGGCAATCCCCGACTTCTGCCATGTGCTTGGGGATCACTAGTGCAGACCAAAGCGTGTGGGTAAAAGGAGGAAGGCAGAGGGGACTGAGTTGCCCATGGTCTCAGTACCAGTTCCTTTCACTCAGATGGGTGAGTTTGTTTGCAGTCTGGTTGAGCTCAATAGGTGTGATCCTCTGTGTGACCACAATTCCTGTGGTTTTGGGGTCAGATTGTTTTGTTTGGTTTGATTCCTCTCAGTCATTGAAATGAAAAGGAATACCCATAACTAAACAATAGGTGTTCATGCAAAGCAGACAGGTTACTGTCATTAGAGTTAATCAGTGTTTTTAAATACTGTTTTTTTCCTAATGAAAAATGATGTCTTTTTTTAGCCCAGGTGGTAATTTCCACACGGAACATCTAAGCTTTGATTCATTAAAGCTTGTGTATAAAATTTACGTTTGCATAGATCCATGCTGGCGTGTGGGAGGGTGAAGCTGCTAAGCTGAATTTTCCCCAGCTCACGTATTTCATGCCAAGTGTGTTGATCTACGTGACATCCCCGCAGCACCAGCGATGCGCAGAGCTGTGCAAACGAACATCCAGATAAGACCCTTGCCCCAAAGCAATTCTGCTGACTAGGAATAACCTATTAAACTGAATGTTTTCAGTGAACTCTCCAGGCCCTATCAAAGTCCTCTGCAAGAAAGATCAGATAGCAGAAGAAACTTGTTAAAGTATTCAGCTGCTTGTGAACTGAATTTTAATTTGAAAGCTCATTTGTAGAATCCAGCAAATTAATACATTGCTATTTCTCTTCTGATTGGTAGCGGAATTAATTTTTCATGCATACCTTCCAGCCCCTTGTAATAGATTTCACTACAATCAAAACAATAAAATGGGATCCCACTGAAGTATTAAATGTGTTTAGTCTGGCAAATGAAGGTTGGACCCTAGAGATGGAGAGTAATTGGATAAATGCGAGCTTTTCTTTGACTGTAATTCCCTTCATCCGATAAAGATGATATCCCAACAGAAATTGCAGTATGTAACACAACATTGCAGTGAGCTTTTATGTAGATATCTTCATTGCCTGGAAATTACATGGATTTGCATAGGAAGAGCCTATGTTCAGGGAAAGAGGAGCTGGTGCCTTCAGAGCCTTGGTTAAATCCCACCTTCCTGTGACTGCAGCTCCAATAGTTAGTGGGGCACCTCCCGTTGCAGAACCATCCTGAAGAAAGGGTTCACTCACTGTCATATGGGGATAAATTCTTATTTCGTGGACTTCCCCATCTCTGCATCAAGGGGCTGTGGTTAGCAGAGCTGTTGCCCACTGTGCTGGTGCTTCCCTGGCCTCGTGGCCCCCGTGAAACCAGAAAATACAGAGCAGTAATGCTGCTTATTCTTGGTCATGCGAGGTAAAGAGAGTTGACTGTTCTGCCTTCAGAGCTCTGGGGTTTTCAGCCACTGGAAAAACAAATGAGTCCAGCAAAGGGCACTGATGAGTAATTCTGTTCCTAGATGAGACAGAGTACGAGTACAGTGGAAGTGAGGAGGAGGAGGAGGAAAATGACTCTGGAGAGCCAAGGTAAGAATCAGCATTTCATTTGTGCCCTTACATCCCTTTAGCTCTATATAAAATCAGCTTGGATTATGGGCTCATATGAAGTGGAAATGGAAAAAGGACAGTCTGAGCATTGAGTCCTGTTCCGTGGCAGAACAGAGGATATTCTCTCTGCTGAGTGCTGCGTGAGTATAAACTGATGCTCTGGTTCACCTTAACCAAAAGATGGGGAAGAAAACCCCATGGCCTGTGGGATCTGCAAGCACAGCATGGTACTGTCATGGGAATGTGGATATTGAGATGTGGAAAAATGTGAGGTAAAATTAAAAAACTCTTTAAAATGTGGTTCCTTCGATCCAAGTGTAATTCTGTATTTCCATATAATTTTTCGCCATGAAACCTCTCTGGTGCTGCTGCAAGCACTGTAGGGCTGGAACTTTCTTTGGTGGCATTTTTCAGAGCCCTTGTAATTAGTATCAGGTTATTCCATTATTTCACTGAGATAATATAGTATTTTAATAGCTGTCAATGATTCATGCTAAATGTGCTTTGTGCACAGCTAAATATAGTGTGTGCCAGCCACTGCAGCACCAGAGGCTTTGGTTAGGAACTTAATGTAAAGAAAACCTTTCCATTTACAGTGAGTAGATGACTGGTGAGCCATGAACAGAGCTCTGCCACCCTGGCCTGGCACTTGCAGGCCCCCATCCCTCCATCCACTGCTGCCCAAGCTCCGTCAGGTGTTCGGATGCTGTTGGGATGGAGGGGAGAGGGTCCGCGCTGGGAAATCACACAGAGGCAAGGAGTTCAAGGCTGCATGGAGGGGATCTTCTCTGATGCTTCTCCCGTATGCAGCTCCATCCTGAACCTGCCCGGGGAGTCGACGCTGCGGCGGGATTTCCTGCGGCTGCAGCTGGCCAACAAGGAGCGCTCGGAGGCGCTGCGCCGGCAGCAGCTGGAGCAGCAGCAGCGCGAGAACGAGGAGCACAAGCGGCAGCTCTTGGCCGAGCGGCAGAAGCGGATCGAGGAGCAGAAGGAGCAGAGGCGAAGGCTGGAGGAGGTAACTGGCCAGGGCCGAGCTGGTTTTGGGTGGAGCAGTAGGATTTCTGGTGGCAGGTCCTGAGGGTCTGTTCTCAGCCTGGTTTAAGGTCACGTCCTGACCTCTCTAGTCAGTAACCCCGAAGATTTTGTTGTGCTGGTCAAGCCCCTCTGCTCATGCTTTGGCATGGCCACCTCCAGCCACTCTCCTCACCACAGCAAGTGTTGCCAACTTTTGTGAAGGTAATAGAAGTGGTTTGCTATAAATAAAACCTTGGAATACCAAGCCTGAAAGGGTCCCTGGAGCAAAGTTAGCCCATGATTGGGGTGAAAGCTGTATTCAGTCAAGGTGGGCAGAACTCTTACTGGTCCAGTATCTGTCAAGTTGATGATCATTATTTGCTCCTGTGGACTGTTACAGTTGAAGAAGCTGAAAAGCTCCATTTTCCCTGTCCCTGGATCCATGTGCCATTTGTGTCCCATTTAATCCCTAATTTCAACTTCAGTCCTTACAGTTCCTGCCAATTACAATTTCACTTGCAGGGGAGGGGCAGATGCCTGCCTAGCTTGTGCAATGATCCATATGTGCCCCAAAGGATAAAATTTCATTACCCATGTCTTAACATACCAGCCACAAATGCAATTGGTCATAAAATTATCCACCCCATTTAAAATCCAGCTGCAGGATTTGACTGTGTGACTTTGTGTGTCCCTGAGCTGCTCAGTCTGGCCATGTGCTCTGGAGGAAGTGCTTGCTTTTGCTTTAGCTCCTGGTTCTTGTATTGAAGAAGTTCACCAAAAAATAAAGGAGCTTTTCCCCACCTCTTGGGGTTTTTTGATGGGGTTTTGCACAAAGACACCCATTGCCTTGCTCTGAACTCAGCCCAAGTGACTCATTGAAAGGTTTGTACATTGAGGGTCATTAAATTAGCTTTCTGAAGAGGTCACCTACATCTCTGATAAAAGGGTTTTTTTCAGTGAATGGACTATTAGAGCATCCACCCCCTTAATTTGCACGAGCCAGAGGTCTGTTACTCTGGTCATCAATCTCTCCCTGTACTGGGTAATGCCTCAGGCCAGCGGCACAGACAGGAAGGAATTTCAGGCAGCTGATGGTGATGGTATGGCCCCTCTTTGAGGTGGTCCTCTGAGCTCCTCCAGGGCAAAAATCAACACAGGCAAATCCCAGGCAAAGCATTTTTTCAGTCTGGTAAATATGTAGGTCTGTCGGGTTATCAGAGCACAGCGTGTTCAATACTTTGTAGGTCAGGCTTTGCTAAAGCCCTGCACCCTTCCCAAGGCTGGAAGAGGTTCTGGTTTGCCCATAGATGCACCCCAAAATCCCCTACCCCAGTGGATGCTTGTGAGGACTGTTGTAAGGAAGCCTGGCTCTGCCTTTGTCCCAGCCTGCTTGCTGCAAGCAGTACAGGAGCAGAACAACAGCAGAATAAAAGCAGACACCAGATTAGCTGCAATCCTGTAATGAATACAATGCTTGCTGCTGTATTAATATGTTCTCTTCACATAGGAGAAAATTGTTCTCTCTTTGCTGCTTCCCAGGCAGGTTTTGAATGGAGGACTAATCCCCTTGCTAAGCTGGTGAGCTCTGCCCTGAGCTACAGAGTTGCTGCCTTGCTGGGCTGGGCTGGGCTCAGTCCTCTGGGCTCTGCCAACTCCCTTCTGTTCTGTCCCCAGGTGATTAAAAGTTAATGCCACCACAGCCAGGATTAAAGCCCAACACCTTTTCTAGTGGCTCTGAACAACCCCATTGGGCTCTTCACCCATTGTCTTCTTCCCAGCTGCCTTACAGCTTTTGAACCTCAGTTGAAAAGGAGATGTGCTGGAGCAAAGCTGGCTGGGAGATGTTTGCAAGCTCCTGCCATGTCAGAGGAGTGGGCAAAGGCAGGGGGGCTGTACTTGAAGAGCATCCTCTGCCCCCCAGTGCGATCAGTCCCACAGGCTCAGCCAGGATCAGGGCAGATGCTGGGGTCAGCTGGCAGCGTTGGTGGCCCCAACATCTTCCCAAGTGTCCATTTCTTCAGGTCCATCTGGACAGGTTTAGTTTCACCTGCATCCAGAGTAAAGTGAGCTCTGTTCTCTATAAGGTGCTGTTTGCATGGCAAGCAAGAAACAGCTGAGTTGCTATGGTGAGGATTTAAGCAGGAGTCCTTGAAAGAGGTGCAGACCTTCTGTTGCAAACACGGTGGTTTGTGGCAGTGGTGAGGACAGATGCTCCCCAGCATGGCTGGCTGTGGCTTTGCCCGCTGCAAGGTGCCCTGAATCTTCAAAAGCAGAAAATCTGTAAATGCAGAGATAAATGCAGAGATTAGCAAATAAAGTTTGATTGGTGCTGCAGGGACATAGCTTGGTCTTTGCTCTTCCCAGATATTTTGGGGCAGGAAGCATCTGATGGCCAGACAGAGGTAGCCAACAGCAGCTGTCACAGCTGTGCTGGGTTGGGTGTGTCTGCCCCGAGGCTCCCAGCCTAGTCCATGGATGTGGGGTGCTGCTCCAGCACTCGTACCCATCCCAGGGGCACCCAAAGGCTCCAGCAGCAGCCAGGCTGCTCCTGTTGGGCCTCTCTGCTTTTTCCTACACCAGCTTTGCACTAACTATTGATGACTCTTGGCCATGGATTTATTTTGGTTAATGAGAACAGGATTTCTTCCATGCTACTTTGTGCTCTGGCTAAGATGGGATATGCCTCCTGCAGACAGTACTGTACCAGCAGATCTCTGGGAGGAGAGACCGGTGGAAGACTCAGATTACTGTGTTTTCAAAATAAATTTGACCTTTAAAACCCAGTAGAGCAGCTGGGACAAATAAACCCTTGGAGCTGGTGGCTTTTGGGTCTCCTAAGTCAGCCTGTTCAAACTGCCAAACATCTTACTGTGTTTACAGAAAGAGCTCCTACTCATCATAAGATGCCATGGAGGTGTCCAGGCTGAGGGAATGAGTTGGCATTTGGGCCCAAGTGCAGCTCCAAAAGGATTGACCAAGCTCAGAAATGCCTGGAGTTAATTTGTACTGGAGATGCACAGCAGAAGAGCTGAAGAAAGGCCTGTAGTGGGATAACTGGCCCATTCCTCTGTCAGTGTAGACCTTCAGGAGGTTTTTTTGGTGATTTTTCAGTGCTTTCTTTAAATACTGGCAGGGGTAGAGCTCCATCTCTCATGTCTCATCTAGCAGAGCTCAAAATGAAGGAATCTCATTTTTTCTGTCACCTTGATCTTCTTAAATGGGGATTTCTGAGCATCTCACAAAGTACCTCCCATGTTAGGGCTTTTCTGGGGAAATCCACCATCTCCTGATGTTGCTCCAACAATAATATTAAAGGCATATAGAAAAAAGGCAAGTGAGGAAATCTCCTGGTGGCCTTTTCATGCACTTCTTGGTGCCCCCGAGACCTGCTGCCATCCTTTGCGTGTCTCCTTGCATCTGTCAGACACTTGGGCCTCCTCTTCCAGGAGCTGACCAATTTCCTTCTCTGAGGCTGAATCTTTTTCCAGGCAGCCAAAAGATTTAAATTTGCAGCTGTCTTTAATTGCAGTGGAAGTAAAAATGCCCAAGCTAGCTTTGAAACCAGGACTTTCATGAGAGCAGAGTTGCAGCTTTGTTTTCCCTCGTGCACAAAGTTGGTCTCATGAATTCAAAATGTGCACCAGAACTAACCCTCAAATTAGAGAATTAAATATCAATAGATCCAACAGCACTGCAGAAAGTGTTTGTGTCATGCAGAAGGGTGAATAGACATGAATATATTTTAATTTTTCCCTATATATACATATATTAGATATATATAGTTCCCTAATCAGCCTTCCATTTGTTGCTGGCACAGAATGAGCCTTGATGCACTGGTTTAACCAGCAAAACTCCAGCTGAGCTGTAGGAATAACACATCCTGGGCTCAGGAGCTTTAGGGATCCTGCAAGACAAATCTCTGTGCAGACCCCTTGGCAGCAGTGGGCAGATGGAGTCAGAGGGCTTTCTATAACCTCATTTTTCTGCCATGTTGTGGATTTTTTTCCTTTCTAGGTATAAAATGAAGGTCAGATCTTTACAGGGAATGTACAAGGCAAATCTAAGCATCTTGCTGTTTGCATGTGAGGTTTCAGTTAGTGCACTTACAGAGCTGGATGTTCAAGGGATATAAAAAATTGCTGAAGCTCCTGTAAATGTTAACCAGCAGAAGACCATTGACTAGAAGCTCTTAAAAAGCAATGCCAAAAACAATTCAGCAGTTAATTATAGATAAATTTAGGTTATCTAAAATGGTGGTGTGTTGTTTTCTTCTGCATGTGCAGGTGTCCTATAGCTTGTAGGAACCTTGTCATTAAGATGACAGCCCCATCATAGTTGTGTGGTATGTGGGGACACTGCAGTGGTCCCAGCAGCATTTCTGCACCCATTTCCAAGGAGAGCTGTCTTGCAGCAGCTCCTGTAGTACAGGTATGAGCTAAACCTCATGTCTCTCTCATTTTTCTTTGGTCAGGAAGCATGTAGGACTCATAGTTTCTGAAGCATGAGATTTTTCCTGCACGGAACATCCCTTCATGGAGATCCCGAGTAAAAGCTCTGCAGTGGTTCAGAGCAAATCAGATCCCTGTTTGCCATGGTGGGAAG
Source organism: Lanius collurio (assembly GCA_020086605.1). Lineage (NCBI taxonomy): Eukaryota > Metazoa > Chordata > Aves > Passeriformes > Laniidae > Lanius > Lanius collurio. Next base: position 471,400 of record JACBWW010000055.1, read on the forward strand.
TTCTGACCCAGTTTCTCTACCAGTGGGAAACACCTCTCCATGCTCCAGTGCTTGGTCTGTCAGGAAAGATGATGTTCCAGCCAGAGTCGCTCTTTCCCTAGTGGCTCAGATAAATGAACCTGTCACAACAATGCAACCACCTAGAATATTTGTTTTCATTTGTCACTTGGAATTCCCTTTCCACTTCTTTCCTGGCTCATGCTGGTGTTTGGGAGCAGCAAGCCAGGGTTTCCAGGAGCTTCATCTTGCAAGTGTCAGTGCCTCTCCAAGCTCATGGGGTTCGAGGGGCGGCGGCAGCTCTCTCGTTGCTCGTAGCCCAGGATGTGTCTGATCTAGCAAAGTGAGCTTGCTCTTTGAAGTCCTTGTTTCATGTCAGGCCTCCAAGGGCCTTCCCACCAGAGGTTTTGCCTTCGTGTGTCTTCTCTCATCAATATTTAATACCTGTCATTTCTGGTGCAGCGCAAATAAGATCCCGTTCTGGCTTACAAGCGGCTACATATAGCTTTACCTGCAGAGTTATATAAATGCAGTCCTAATTAATTGGTGCTCTTGCCTTGCATGAATAATGGATCTGGATAGTGTAAATACACACAGTAGTTTCAAGCTTGGAGAAATGTGGGAAGTGTGCTCTTGCAGTGGGAGGGGGAGGGCAAGAAACAGGGAGAAAAGGAGTCGAGGAAAGAGAGCTCTTTGTCTCTGTCTTTTTTTTTTTTTCCGTTTCTATGTGCAGTTGCTTTTAAACTGCATCTCCCTGTTCCAAATCCCTGCTTCAAAAAGGGTCCCCATCATCCTACTGCTGCTCAGACCTACAGGGGAGACAGGGACATTGCTGGAGGCTTTGCTCGCTGCATGTTGGGTCCTCTCCAGATGTTTGCCAGCTGCTGCAGTGGGGCCATACAGGAAAGGCAGCTGAAGCAGCCCCTCTCTGCTGGGCTGCAGTGTTCAGCTGAAGGTGCTGGTAATGCGACCATGACAAATGACTTGCTTATAATGTGACCTGACAAGTGTGCTGTGGAGCTGGAGGGAAGTGCTGCACTCCTGGCCTCCATAAATGTGTGTGTTGGGCCCTGCTCACAGCCTCAGCCCCAAGAGCCTGGCTGCAGCAGGGTGCACAGGGCTTTTAAGTATCCACAGGAGCATCAGGCCCAGCTTTGAAAGAACGTGGTACCCGTGGGCCTCTATTCTCATTCCTTGAGTTAAATAGGCTTTTAGGAGACTGATGGTGAGATGCTGACTTGAAGGAGAGAGGCCAGAAGTGCGGCGCCTCGCTGGGGCACGTGGTACCCAGGAAGGATTGTGTGCTACTCCCTCCTTGAGAAAATTGCTTTTGCCTCCTTCTTTGGAAGGATTTGGCTTTGTTCGCCTACTAGATTGGAAATAAAGACCATTTGGGTGATTTTTATTTAAGAAATAGCTGTGGTATTCAGGGCCTTGCCTCCTGCCAGCCAAGCCCAGCCTACACAAACATCATGTGCTTTATTCAGCAGCGTGATAGTTTAACTAAAAAAAACCTCAGCCATTAAAACCCACCCCAAAACCAGTGTGACACAAGTGTGATTGGAAGTTCAAGGTAACATTTATTCAACACATTAGTCTGAAGACCTGTGCTTCAGAGGTCATGGGAGAAGTGACCATCACTTAAGGAGGTCAGGGAGTGCTGGTGAAGCCAAGAAATCCTGTGTATCACCAGGCTGCTGCAGAGTGACCGTGTCCTGGTGGTGAGCCCTCTACAATTTCTAGTGTAGAGTTCCAGAAGCTACAAGCAGGCCCACATTCCCCTGTTCCCAGCGAGGACAGGCGCACGCACAGAGTAGCACACGCGGCCCCTGCGTACGTGGGCAGTGCGAGTGACTGTGCCCGGCGTGGGACACGCCGCTGTCTGGAGCTGGCAGGTTATTTCAGGTTGGATGCAGATTTTCCTTCCCCGAGGCGAGTGCAGCAGCTCTGATAAATATGGCTATAGGTGGCACTAAAGCTGTGCTGCAGCTGAAGGAAATCACTGGAGTCCCTGTGGTTTTTATCTGTGGGTGTGAGGAGGTGGCAGCAGGACAGGCAGTGGCTCCTCCTGAGATGGGAGCTGTTGGGGTCTTTAAATGTTTGTTACAATATCTGTAGATAGATTTATCTTTATGGATATCTATCTGTAAAGTACCTGTAGATGAATATCTCCACAGAGACACAAATACATAGAATATGGAGGAAAATACAGTATCTCTATAGGTATCTACGGATGGATACACACTTTAAATCCATCTATGCAGTGTAGGTTCCTTCAGAGCAGCAGTTTCACCCAGAAGCATCTTGGTCTCTGGAATGCTCAGCCAGCTCTTCAGCTGCTGGCTCCAGCCCTCCCCGTGATTTAGTGAATGTGTGATGGTGCCAGCTTCTCCAGTGACAGCATTCCCACTGCAGTCTGCTCAGCCACTGTGTGTCGGCAACGGGAGAAAAAAAAATAAAGAAAGGGGGAAAAAAAGGAGAGAAAAGGGTCAGGTTTCTGCTTCAGCGAGTGCCTTCCCGTTGGTGTGTGGCTGCACCCAGGAGATGATGGAGATGATGGAGTCAGGGCAGGTTGTGCAGCTCCAGTAGCCAATCCCGGCATTTGAGTGCCCTCTGCCGATGCTGGCTGTGGTGCTGAGGTGAGGGGCTGCCCTCCCGAGCAGCCTGTGCAGCACTGCAGCACTTTGCTGCCAGCCCCTGCTCCCGGGATGGTTTGGGCTGCTGCAGGAGTTAGGCTGGGTTAAAAGCACGCATGTGGGGGCTGCAGGTGTCACCCAGGGCCCCCAAGATGAGTCACAGCAGGCTGTAGGTTGTCATCACCCCAAAATTCCCCGGATTGCTGTCAGCAAAGGTGCTACAGAGTGGAGCAGGCAAGGATGCGACCTAGGAGGGAGTGGGGCAGGCATGGTCTGAGAATGGCAAGGGAAGTCCCATCCTGCTCATTTGGTGCTTCAAAAAGGAAAAAAAAACTTGGATTTTGAGTCTTTGTTGATTTCTGGTCTTCTCAAACTTTAAGAAGGATGCATTCCCCTCTCACAGGCAGTAACTCCCCTGGCTACCTCCCTCACCCTTATGGGTGGGCTTGGGTCTGTGTTACCTGTAGGTGATGGGCTCATGCAGCTCCCAGGTGTCCAAGGCCTGGTTAACCCCCTGGCTGGCCACACTGGAACATGGGGACAATGCACTGCCCCCATGGCTTCATCTGCAGGTAGGAGAAGAAATCATGATCTGCTGCTGGCTGGGAGGATCTTGTGGGTTCTCCACAGCCAGTGCCAAGCACCAGAATGTGTGAAGATGGAGTGGGATCAAGGAGTCCCTCTACCACCCAGATGGACCAGCCTGCTGGCAGGGCATCTCCAGGGGTGGGTGGGAGCAGTCTGGATCCGTGGGCAAGGTGGCACTGCAAAAATCATGAGAAAAAGTACTTTGCGCTCTGGGGGAGAGGAATGGGGATGCTGACCTGTGCCTCCTGCCCCCCACAGCAACAGAGGCGGGAGAAGGAGCTGCGGAAGCAGCAGGAGCGGGAGCAGCGCCGGCACTACGAGGAGCAGATGCGGCGGGAGGAGGAGAGGAGGCGCGCAGAGCACGAGCAGGTAACGGGCTGGGAGCGGGGCCATGGCCTTCAGCACGGACTCCTCTGCCTCTAATCAGGGATTTTCTTGTAAACACTCATTTTTTTACCACTTGAGAGCAAATTGCTTAATTGTTAACACTGCGTGTGTCGCTTTCACTGCTGTTTATTTCTGTGTGGATCCACTCGCTGGCCCGCAGATGTGAAGGCACTTGATGCAGGTTTTCCACACCCACTTATTGTTGGGGTCAGATTTTTTGGTATTCTTGGGTAACGTTTGCCATTTTCCAGTGGTTTCCATTTTTGTAGAGTGGTGGACACCCTGGGCTCTTCAGGCAGGGATGGAGGGTGCCCGGGCTCATTAATCAGATCACTTGGGCGGGGTGGATGTGGGTGCCCACATCATTCTCCTTCCTCTCCAGAAATACTGGCTCTTTTACCTTCTCTCTCTTTTTCCTTTGATCCTTGCTGCCCATGCCTCCAGGAGTACATCAGGCGACAGTTAGAGGAGGAGCAGAGACAGTTAGAGATCCTGCAGCAGCAGTTGTTGCAGGAGCAAGCGCTACTTCTGGTAAATGGGAGGCCACGGCCACGCTTGCCGCTTTCTGCCCGTGTCGCGTCCGCATGTGCCCACGCGCACCCATGTCCCCCCAGTGCCTCCTGCCATGCCCAGAGGTGGGGGACACCCCTGTCACCACCCTACCTGGAGCCTCCTGTCCCTCTCCGTGGCTGCAGCATGCCTGGATCCCCCGTTCTGCTCGGGGCTGGCTCCCCTCTTGGTGCACAGCCCTCGTTGCGTCCCCTCCGCGGCGTTGGTGTGTGTGTGCCCTCGTGAGAGGAGCAGCCCTGGTTGCTGCTGTGAAGTTTTGGAGGCTGTTGGCAGCATGTTGGGGTGTATTCGAGCTGTTGCGTGCCTGCATCCATCAAACTCCCCTGCCATGCTGTTCTTCGTGTTCTGAGTAAAGGCTTTTGTTTTAATTTCCTCGCAGGAACGCTGTCTATTCCCTTGTGTGTTGTTTGCATTCTAGATGTCCTCTTTTTTATTTAATTTGGGTTTGAATTATCCTTTTTAGTGCTGGTAGCTGTTATTCTTACTGCATTTTCTTTTAATCTACAGGTGGCATTGTTTTTTGGTCTTGCTATTTTATTTAGGAAAAACAAAAACCCTCAGACAAACCCTTGCCTTTTAAAAGGACTTTTCAAAATTATTTACTCCTTAAAACTCATAAAGCTGTAGGGATTCAGAAAAATCACACAGTTGGCTTTGCAGTCTGGCTCTTCCAAGGATCAATTAATTGGTCCTACAGAGGAATTGGCTTCAGCTGGGTTTCTTCTGACCATAAAATCATGGAAAAGTTTGGGTTGGAAGGGACCTTAAAGACCATCTCTTTCCAACCCCCCTGCCATGGGCAGGGATGCCTTCCACTAGACCAGGTTACTCAGAGCTCCATCTTCACCAGGTGATGTTTGGCACCTCATGAAATTGATCCTTTGTTTTTCCCCGTCCAAAAAAACCTGGGCAAAGTCAGTGGTAACTCATAAGCAAACATCAGCCTCCAGTGGGTCTCACAGGGTTTCCCTGACAAGGCAGCACTCACATCCCCCATTCCTACCAAGCGGGGCAGTTCAGTGGCTGCAAAGCATCAGTGGCAGAGTCATAACTGAATTTGTTGGCTCTGCTGTCTCTCCTTGGGAATGCTTTACAACTCAGCCCCCAAAGTCTTTCAAATCAGTGATCTCTGCCAGAAAACAACCTTTCAGATGCTCAGGCCCCATTGTTCACCCAGACAGATAAACCTGCAGGCTGCAGGCTGGCTGGGCACCTTGTCACTGTGCTTTCCCCTGGGTAGGAGTACAAACGCAAGCAGCTGGAGGAGCAGCGGCAGGCGGAGAGGCTGCAGAGGCAGCTCCAGCAGGAGCGGGACTACCTGGTGTCCCTGCAGCAGCAGCAGCAGCAGCAGCGGCAGGACCAGAGGCCGGCAGAGAAGAAACCCCTCTACCATTACAAAGAAGGGATAAATGCCAGCGAGAAGCCAGCGTGGGCCAAGGAGGTAGGGGAGAGTGAGGAGGATGATGGTGCTCATCTGCATCCACAGGGCTGGGTCTGAAACACACAGAGCAGGCTGTGCTCCACAGGGTCAGGATCCAGCAGATGCCATCAGCTGTACTGGGAATGCTCCCAATTCGGGGCAGTGTGTCTGTGTGTTTGTACAAGCAGGGGGGGAGGAGGTTTTGCCATGAGGGCAAGGGAGGAGGAGAATGGATCCCTCCTGGAGGGGTTCAGCCTGTCTGGAGGCTTGTGGGCACAGAGTCATAGAATGTTAAGGGGTTGGAATGAACCTTAAAGATCATCTCCTCATTCTCCTTTCTGGCATGTCCACAAGTCTGCAGGGGTCAGGGGTGAATGCAGAGGGGGATTGCCATGGGGTTCCTTGCTGAGTCCTAATTCCACATGGGCAGGGGTTGGACAGCTTTTCCCTCCAGGCTCAGAGCTCTATCCTTTGGGGTTGCTCTTTCCTGATTTTTTCACTCAGGCAAAAAGAGGGAATTGTAATAGTTGTGAGATCTTGAATATTAATTATTGCTTCCCTGAATAGTCTTGAAAAGATTAAGACATGCATTGTCTGCAGTGGAGATTCAGGATCATGTGCAAACTCTTTCTCCTTAATCTCTTTGTGGTGCCTGCAGTAAGACTGATGCCTGCTCTTGCTATTAGTTTTTCTAAAGTTCTCTTTTGTTTACACTTGTGACCCTACTCCTGGGCAGAAAGGTATTTTAAGAACTTCTCTATTGCTCCTACTAAGCAGGAGCAGTGCCCATCATCCTTTAGTCCTGGCAGATGTGTGATGTGCATCCAGCATGTATCTGGTCTTTCCTCTTGACAGTCCTCAGCTGCATCCACAATACCTACAAGCATTGAATGCTCAAGAAATTCAGCTGCCTGTTGCTAAGAAAAGGCCAGTGAAATGTTCTTGGCCTTTCTGAACCATCACAGAGATAGATGCGGGTGTCTAAAATTCTTTTCACCTCTTTACGCACTTGCTTGGATTTTTCTTTTGTTGCCTTCCAGTTCAGTCTTCAGTCTCTTTTGGTGGCAGTGCACCAGATGGTAGATTTTCATGGAGTTGCATCATCATTCTCCAGCCCTTCCAGTGGAAGAAGAGGTTTGATAAGTGGGATTGCAGATGAGGTGTTACAGATGTGCTGGGCTGCCTCTGACAGGACAGACTTCCACCTGGGTGGTGCCTCTGCAGCTTTGTGCAGAACTGGGTCACTCTTGTCCATCTGCTGGAGTGCTGAGAGTAGGTTGTGGGCAGGGAAAAGGGAATAAACTCTTGTCTTTCATTACCTGGTTTTAAGTAGACCCTCTAGAACATTGCTAAAGTACTTCTGGCACTGTCTGCAAAACTTTAGCAAGATACATAAAAAAGGAATATTATTTTTTTATCTGGGGTGAAGAAGAAAAGTGCTGGATTTAGCTTTCCCTTTCAAACACAAAGTCCCATTTCTTCTCTTTCATGGGGCTGGCATCTTTTTGATGCTGTCACTGGAAGCAGGACATTGGGAACTTCACAACGTGAGAGAAGCAGAACACAGCCTCTTACCCTTTGCTGAAATCATAGGGAAGGTGAGGTTTCCTGTTGTTGGGGAACTTCTCCAGCTTCCACCAATTAGCTCTCCAAACCATCTATTCCTTCCCTGTGTCCCTCTATCTGGTGTCTAATTAAATGCTGCAAGCTGTGGCATCTTTCTGCTGTTGGGAGCAGTAGTTTGATGTACTGCCTCGGCACAGCCCCCTTGGGAATCTCCCAGAATGACTCCTCTTGCCTCCATCCCATTTTATCTTCTGCTTAGTCCCACTTTTAACACAATTCAGGTACTTTGCTGCATATATTGAAGGCCCACCTTTGCTGGCTCCACAGATAGATTTGTGCTGATATTTAATGAGGCTACCATGGTTCTTGCTATAGTTTAGCAATTTCCATACCCAACCTGTGCATGCTAATTTAACAGAAATATTGAGACTTTGTTTTCCTGTGGGAACAATGAAAAGACAAGTCTGGTGCTCAGCCTACAATTTCTGGAGGCTGTGCAAAGCTTTTTTGGATATTTCCTGAGGATTTTGCATTATATCCCATACTGCCCTTGTTTTTATGCTTTTTGGTCTCAAGTCTTCTCTCTCAGGAGCTTGATCACCACAGCTGAGCCCTCCTCGTGCTGTGCCCCTCTTTGCTTTTCATCCCTTTACTTTGTGCTTGCATTTTCCCACCTCACTCATTTTCCAGGTTGACCCCAAGACCCTGCAGAAGTGGGATAAAGCTTTAAGATGAGGCCGTGGCCACTCACCTTGTGGTCATGTCCCTGCATCCCCTTGTTAAAGGACTGGCCTGTTGGTGATGACAAAGCTCTGGGTGAGGACCCAGCCTGTGCTGCATCTCTCACAACTTCCCCAGAGCATGGTCAGGGATTTCTCTTGATGCTAAATGAAACAGTCTGAGCATATAGTCCTGCCAAGATGCATGGATGCACATTCCCTTCTGCTGCCCCTTCTACTCATCTTGTTATCCAGGCTTATCCACTGGAAGTTAACTTGGGAATGTACCTTGGGTGCTGTCCCAGACCCGCCCTGTTTATCCAGGCATGTCTCTTATCATCAGGGACTATTTGGCTGTTTTGGAGATCATGTTGGGACCCTCTGGTGATCCAGCCAGGGAGGTGGCATTAGCACTCTGAGCTGTGATCCTGTAATTAGCAGCTCCCTTTGTCACTGACTGTTCTGTTAGGGACCAGTATTTGCTAAACAAGGTGTTGAAGACAGCCAGGGAAAACTTGGGTTTGGGCAGGAATATACCCCACATGACCCTGCAGAAAGGAGGGGACAGGTTTAATTAGACATTTCCCACATGGGGGCTGGCCCCTGTGGTTCTTTCCCACTGTTCAGAGCTTCCCAGGAACTCAGGGCTCGGCTGTGCATCACGAGCTGTTCTGTTCTCTGCCACAGCCAACGCCCACATCAGCTCCTCCTTCAGTTACCGTGGCTTTTATCCTGCTCTCACTTTGAAGTGATGTATTAAAACATTAGCAGCCTTCTACTGGGACTGCACAGACATTGCTGAGGAAATTTCCTGTTTTGGGGAATCTTGAGTTCAATTAGAGATGGTCTGTACTTGAGCAATGATGAGTTCCTGAAGGGTTTTGCTGCTTTTTTGTCCTTTCTGCCTAGCTGTGGAACCAGTAGGGCCCCACAAAGCACAGCGAGTCCCAAGAGCATCTTCTGCTGTGCTGGTGTGACAAGGTGCGAGTGAGGAGATGCTGGCAGTGGGAAATCAAGCACCTTTCTCCTTCCCAGTACCCAGACATCCCCATTTGATCCCTCTCCTGCCTTCTCCTCCACACCAGCTTGGACATCCTCCACAATCAGCTGCACGTTAGGGCCTGGCACTGTGCCGGGGAGCAGCCAGAGTGCTCGGCGGCGGCTCCGTCTCCGCCTGTCGCTGTTGCTGCCAGGGTTTGGCTGATGAGGAGATGGACTGGAGCAGCCTGGGACCCAGCACTTGTGCTGCTGCTCGCTTTCCAGAGGGAGTTCTCCTTCCCACCCTGCTCCCCTTCCCATCCCTGTGTCCTCTTCCTCGGGCACTACTGAGCCGAGCTCTGCACAGCTTCTGCTGGCTGGTGGGCAGTGCCTGTGGAAGTTGTGGTTACCTTTTAGGACACAGCAGTAGCTCAGGTGGACCCTCATGAACTTAAAAAGGAAACAGTCTGTAACACAAATTTCTTACCTAGATTTTACCCTGTCTTGTGCTCAGTCTCTGAAAAGGATTCATTTTTGTTCATATAATGGCTCTTTTGTTTCATATTTACTTACTTAAGAAAGAGCTGTGGTTCTTTCCAAGCAAACCTGTTGTAAAGATTGCCTTTTAACGTGGCATCATCCATGGTGGAAAAGAGACATGCTCAGGGTATTTAACACTTTAATGACACATAAATAAAATATACATCAGATCTCAAGGTATCAAAAATTCTGCATAGCATATGCTGCCTGAATATCAATGCACAGCCTAACTGCAGGATGGCACGGCTGGGTGAGCTGAAACCACTGTGTTCCCATCAAGGGTAGGTGAAAGCACTGGGCTTTGGGTTGGTGTTCTCTCTCAGTAACAGAAATTTTTCCCCTCCCATACATGACAATGTGCCAGACTCAGTAAATCCAGATCAAAGCCAGCCGTTTTCTGGTTGCCATGTTTATTCTTTTATTCAGATCAAAGAAGACCGCTCGTTATGCTGTTTATAACAGTGGAGGAAAATTGTCCCCTTGCTTAAAGATCTATTTGAGAAGAAGCAGGAGCTTCTCAGGAGTCATCTTCTAAGAACGTCTCTCTGAAGCATGCTGCCTTTTCTTTATTTTTTCATTTCTTTATTTTTCTACTTCGTATCCAGAAATTAATTAAATGTATAAATACAAATAGTCCTTTTCTTGCCTTTAAAATGCATTTGTTGCACAGCTTGCTGGATAACTTGGATTCCATGATCACAGAATCACTTAGGTTGGAAAAGACCTCCAAGATCATCAAGTCCAACCTGTGACTGATCACCCCCTTGATCAAACAATAGATAGGATATACCTGAAGAGAAAAGAGCTTTCTATGTTTATGCATACCTTGGTTTTCCATTAGAAATGGGTTCTTTGGGGCATTGACCCCTCTCCCATGTGCCACAGGTGGAGGAGCGCTCCCGGCTCAATCGCCAGAGCTCGCCAGCCATGCCCCATAAGGTGGCCAACAGGATTTCTGACCCCAACCTGCCTCCTCGGTCGGAGTCCTTCAGCATCAGCGGCGTGCAGCCAGCCCGGACCCCACCCCTGCTCCGACCCGTGGACCCGCAGGTAATGGTGCTCCCCCGTTGCCAGGATGCTGGGGGTGCTGGTAAGGAAACAAGGAAGAGTGGATGGAAGGGAAATAGCGTCTGGCTCCGTGGTTTCTCAGCCTAAAGCATATTCATGAGTAAGAGCAGCATCTACATGCATGAGTGTATTCCTCTTGTCACCTCCATGTGTTAGCAACATCACGCTGGTTTATACCTTCCTTTGAAGCATCACATACTGGTTACTGCTAGAAACAAGCTGGAGGACCAGGAGGAACTGCTGCTCTGGGCCAGTGCAGCTGTTGCTCTGATCCTCTTTGGATCTGGTTTATGTAAAGGACTAAAACTGCAGCGCCTGGTACAAAAGACCCGGGATGCTTTGATGCTGAGGATCATCAGAAGGAGGTTTTGCTTGCTTTGCCGCTTTGATTCAAGGTTTTGGTTTGGTTTTCCATTGAGTTGACATCAGTCACCAACACATCTGGAGAGGGCATAGATCACCATGACTGTCACAGAGGAGGGACATCGTTATTTTAGAAGTTTCTCCCAGCCATGAGGTCCGCAAGTACTCTGCCACCACAAGCTGGCCCAGCCCCTGGAATTGCTCCCACAGATCCACAGACTCCAGCAGGGATTTCAGAGGGAAATACAAAGCCTTTGCTCCATGTTCAGTCGGGCTTTCTATGGAATATTTGTCAACTAAGTACCAGCCACGTGTGGCACCTCCAGTACAACGCCAAAGCTTTAAATAAAAATGTGCAGGAAAGCCCTGAAACATACTTTTTTTGCCCAACATACATGGTCTGTATGCATTGGGAAGTGGGCAAAACCCCACTTCACTGTCATCCCTCTGACTGACCAAATATTTTTCAGTGACCTTGGCGTCCTGTACCATCAGCAGCTACAAAAGACTTTTGTTTGGCAATAAAATCCTAGTGAAAGAGTTGCTTGAAGCCCAGAGCCCCATGTCAGGGTGTGCATATATGTGTACCTGTGAGTCATGGACACATACAGAGATACACATGTAGGAATTTCACATAGAATTCTTAACCTTGCTGTATCAAAGGAGTGCAGCTTCACAGAGTCCTGGGAAGAAGCTCTGATTTCACAAACTGTAACCTTGTGTTTTTCTCAGATTTCCCAGAATGCATGTCAGTATTCCTTAAACTTGAAACCTGTAGGGCTGATCCATGGGATAGGGGCCACCAAGACCTTTAGAATTCATGCCTCAGGATATTTTTTAAGCCATCTATGCCACAGAATTCCTGATGATTTTTAAAAATCAATTATTATTTCTTACGTTTCCTTCTTTTTTTTGTTTTTCCTTCATTTTTTAACATGGAAAATCCATGCCAAACCTCATTAGCACAACCACAAAGGTGCAGGTGTAGGATCTGGACTTCGGGCCAGCAGCAGCAGAGCCTGGGGCGGGCACGGTGTGTGCGGGAACGTGATTTTTAACAGATCTTGCGTTGAAATGATGTAAGTCAGAAGTTCCTGAAACCAAGGCAGTGCTGATCTCAGACCAAGGGGGCTTTCAATGCATCCAAAGTGCTAATCGAGATTTTTTTTTTTAAATCAAATTTTTAAATTTTTTTTTATTATTATTTTTTTTTCCCCCTCCATTTTGACTGATAGTTCTGTTTTGACTTGGTGCTTAGATTCCACATCTGGTCACTGTGAAATCCCAAGGAAGCTCCTTGTCTGGGTCTCAGTCACTGCATGAACAGCCTGCAAAGGGACTGGCTGGGTTTCAGGAGGCTCTGACGGTGACCTCTCACCGCACTGAGATGCCAAGGCAGAACTCGGACCCCACCTCAGAAAACCCTCCTCTGCCCCCTCGCATTGAAAAGTTTGACCGAAGTTCTTGGTTACGGCAGGAGGAAGACATTCCACCAAAGGTAACACAATCGCTCCTCACTTTCAGCACGTCAGAGGCAATCCTAGAGCTGAGTCCCTCTGGCAAAGCAGAGTGGGCAGGACTGAGCCCATCCCGAGGTTCTGCAGCGGGTGCTGACCTGCCCAGGGGCTGCATTTCCTGAGGCAGGGGTTTGCAGGACATGCTGGGAGCTGCTTTTGCCTGCAAAATGGCTGCAAAACAGCGCTGCCCTCCAGCAAAGAAAGTTCTTGAGCCTGGACAGGGCCAAAACAAATTAATCTCTTCTTTCCCTTGGATAAAAAACAACCTTCTGCTTAAACAGAATTATAGGAACATAAAATTTGTCATACTCCATAAGACAGGTCCTTTTTAGTCCAGTACCATGCCTCCAGTTGCAATCAATATTTGATGGAAGACTTGTAAGGGCTCCAGCAGCTTTATACATTCATTGACATTTTGACAGTGTCTGGCAGTACCTCTTTAATTAGGATTCTTCTGGACCAGTATTTCAATCGTGTTGTTCATGCACCTTCACTTTGGAAGAATTATAACTTGGCCATTAAAGTTCCCCTTAAAGTGAATCAGTGCTCAGCTGGGAGGATTTCTACAGAGGAGAAATTATTATAAATTAGTGACAGAGAGGCAATATTTGTCCCTGATTGAGAGGCAATTTTTCTGTGTATTTACAAAGTGAGTGACTTGCCTTTTTACAAGCAAAGTCACAGTTACCAAGTAAGCCTCCCTGTGCAAGGGATCTATGGTGGTATCTTGGGTGTTAATAATGCTCCTGTTTCTGCTGTCACCAAGCAAGAGAGGACGTCAGGGCTCTGCTGAAGGAACAGCAAGCCAACAGCTCCTGGAACTGTCTGTGTGCTTGGCTCCTCCATAGTGCAGGAGGGTGGCTGCCTGATTTTAACCTAATTAAGAAAAAGCCCCTGTGATTTAATGTTGGCTTTTGCCATGAGTCCTTTGAGAAGGACACTCAGCCGCAGTGATCCCTGCGTGGTGAGACCGTGGCTCCTGGGAGAAAAGCTGTTCTCCAGCACGATGCGGTATTTCCCCCCTTGGCTGAGGGAACATGGGCTCTGAAGGGGTCCCCACCAGATCTCATTTAGGGCTGTTGTGTTGGCAGTACCACCCCTGAGGAAGCTGACTTCATGCTGGACTGCCCGAGGTGGGTTTGATGTGTTTGCAAGCAGGAACGACAGGCCTGCCCCGAGAGGCAGGACCGTCTGTCTCCATGGTCCGGGGTCTTGTTTCTGCCAGTGCTCATGGCTGGATGCTTCAGAGGAAGGTGGAAAACTCCCCAAGTCCTGGCTGCAGAGTACCCTACCTGGAGGGGAGGCTTTGTACTGAGACAAGCTGGAGGTGGTGATGCTGCAGAGTCTAAAGCATCGCCAGCACTCTAAATCTTTTCTTATCTTGCCTAATGCAACCGTGTGTTTATTCTCAAAAAAAGCCAAGTCTGATCCTTTTTCTTGCTAATCCTGACAAGCCCTTGGCCTCTCTGTTACCTGGTGCAAGGTACGGCACGGTGAGTATTGTTGTGCCTCTCCACATCACCTGAGGTGCTGGGGGATGAGGCCACTGCACCTGTGGCCATGCAGTGATGCCCAAGTCCCATGGGATGGGGCAGAGCTCCAGGGTTACCTTTTGCAGCCCCTGTAGGCTGTGGTTGGCTTTGGATGTTTGTGCTGAGCCATTCTGCACCAAGGTTTTGGCAGTAGCATCTGAAGCTCAGTGTAGGTCAGTGTTAATTGCAGTGTTAGGGGGGTCAGTCTGGATCTTCCCACTGTCAACCCTCTTGTTTGTCCACCAGTCAACACCTTCTGTCTGCTGGCATGTGTCATATCTGAAGTAGATGGAAAACCTCTGTTGTGATTGTTGAAATGCACTTCAGTCTGAATTTTACCTTAAAAGTTATTTCCGTGGGTTTTGTTAGATTTAGATTACAATATATTTGTGTGTGTGTATGTGCATACATTTCTTTTAGAATTAAGTGCCCTGTTTGGTGGTAGCCATGCTGCTCTGGGTGCTCCTGTGCCAGGAGCATCCCTGAGGGCACCTTTGCAGCTTGCTGCTGCCTCACACTCCAGCGATTCCTTCTAAAAGCTGAGAGCCTTGTATTGCCCTAAGTACTGCCTTTCTCTCAGTGGAAAATCAGTTGTAGATCAGCCTTAAAGCAGTGCTGGAAGGTGATCTTGTGACGGCTCAGGTGTGCGAGTGGCCCACACTGGATGACTGCAAATGTCTCCATTCTCTTCCAGGTGCCTCAACGAACCACTTCCATATCCCCTGCCCTGGCAAGGAAGAACTCCCCGGGCAATGGCAGTGCCCTGGGGCCCCGGCTGGGCTCCCAGCCCATTCGGGCAAGGTAAGGACACGGAGGGGATGGGCAGGAGCGATCCCAGTGAGCCACGGCTGCACCGCCCCTGGCATCGCCCGGCTGGGAGCCCAGACATGGGCTGGGGTCTAGCCCTGCTTTAGCTGACTGGAACACCATGACATTTGCAAGGCTTCTCTTGTCTCTGGGATGAATTTTTGCCTCCATTAGTGTTTTGTACTGACAAGGCTGCGAGCAGTGGGATCCCTGGAGGCTTTGCTCCCTCGGCTGAATGCATTCCTGGACATTGTGGGGTTTGGAGGTGGATGCTGTGGAGTCAAACAGGAGTTTGGGTGCTCTCCTTAGTGGAATTAGGTCCTGGTTCTCACCTTTTGCCTATCAGAGGATCCCTATAAGCCAGTGGGGAGGTTTCAGTCATACATTCCGTACTCAGAGCAGTTTTTCAAAGATAATGACTGAGGAATGTGCTGCAGGACAGACACTCATACAGCTTGCTGAGATCTTCTCTAGATGTAGATCAAGGATTAAATACCTTTCAGCTTCCCAGGACTCAGGCCTTTAGCTTAGCCAGATGCAGCTCTCTGGCACAGCAGTGAGCACCCAAGGAAGGTGCTGTGTTGCCCTCACAGTCCCATCTCTGCCGTGTCACAGCTATCCCTGGGCATGTTTAAAACGAGCAGGGGAGCTGACAGGCTCTGCTCAGAGCTGGATGGAAAAAACACAGCTTAGTCATGCGAGAGCTTGTCTGCTTCGCAGAAGGAGACCTCAGACGGGCAGATCCCGGGAGAAATGCGAGTTCCAATTAGCTTTGTGTGATGGAGCTCCTTGGTTTCTTCTTCCTGCCTTGTCCTCAGAGGGTGAGGTCAGAAAGTGAGGGCAGGGATGTTCACCAGTTTGAGCACACGCCTCCCTTTCCAGCTCAGTGCCCCTTCTGTGCCTCAGCAAACTCTCAGGCAGCAGCCCTGAGTCACTGGCAGGGGCAGCAGCAGGAGGAAGAGAATTTCTTGTTGTTCTTTTTTTTTTTAATTAGATAAAAAGCATATAATGGTTTGTTGCTTTTCTTTGCCAAAGGCTGAAACATTTTGAATTCTTGAAGATGTTGTTCTTTTAATTAGCTGTTGCTTGAAGGATAGTTTAAAATGCAGAGGGATATTGGACTGTGTAGTCCTTGTAAGGGATGGTATTGAAAGTAAAAGGGATAATGGGAGTCAGGGATTCAAGTTCACGATTGCCCAGGGTTTCCTGCAGCCTCACTGTCCCAGTCCTGATCAGTGCAGGTAAATACATGAGTTGCCAAAGTTTTCAGATATGCTTCATCAGT
This sequence comes from Lanius collurio, assembly GCA_020086605.1. Lineage (NCBI taxonomy): Eukaryota > Metazoa > Chordata > Aves > Passeriformes > Laniidae > Lanius > Lanius collurio. The sequence goes on from JACBWW010000055.1 coordinate 487,373, forward strand.
TAATTTAGTCATACAGCATGAACTGGAGGCCTTTACTTTGATGAAAATTGGAAATTATTGGGATGCTACCACACATCCGTTAAACTTAAGTATTCACTGAATTTATTTCATACTTCATTTCTGTCACAGTAATGTAATATTTTTCCTTTTTCTCCCCCTCTCCTATTGGTTCTTGATTCTCCACATGCATAAATGTAAATATTACAAAAAATCTCTTCTTTAATTTGTCACCCTGTTGTGACAAAGGAGGGAACATTTACTGTACATTTTAAAGAGGACTTTGAATAAGATCATTTCCAGAAACATTGTATAAAACCAAATTGCCTAACTCTGCATGAACATCTCTTCTGATGTCATTTCAATGCCAAGTAAGAATTAATTTCCTAAAGGCATCTGATACCCAGAGAGATATTAGTCACTCTTTGTGTATCAAGGGCACTTTTTATTCTAGATTTATCTGTGTTCACAAGGGTGAGAGAAATCAAGGAGGAAAAGTGGATATCTGATGCAAGTTTGAAGTGAAGCCATGAAAATTGGAGGCTGTGAATAAGTGGTACAAGTGGTCTGCAGCCTTGTTGCAAACTTTAGATCCTTGCTTTGCTGCAATCTTTGTCTAACAGCATGTTGAAAATTCCTGCTTTTATGAAGCGTATTGGTGGCTAATTAGGTAACTCCAGCTTTGCAAATCTACAGACAGGGAATCCAGAGCAAAGAATCTTTTAACTGTTGCCACATTTGACAAAATAAGAGCAGAAAGCTTCTCTAGGCAATTTTTTTGGCCGTGGTTATAGTGCCCCCAAAATTGGTGGCCTCAGCCCTGTGTCCTCCAGCTGAGGAGGACTCTCCTGGCCTTTGCAGCTTCCCCCTTCAGTGTGGGAAGGGTCTGTAGCCCTGGGAGTGGGTGTAACCCTGGCTGATGTGCCCCCTCTCTTTTGTCCGCCCACAGCAACCCAGACCTGAGGAGGACAGAGACCATTGTGGAGAGCCCCTTGCAGAGGACCAGCAGTGGCAGCTCTTCCAGCTCCAGCACTCCCAGCTCCCAGCCCAGCTCCCAGGGTGGATCCCAGCCCGGCTCCCAGGCTGGCTCCAGCGAGCGCAACAGAGTCAGAGGTGAGCTTGGAAACATCCCTCAGCACTGGGCACACTTTGCGAGGCTTCCTGACAGGCAGGAAGGGCAAGAGGTCTGTGATCTCATGCTTGTTTTTTAAAAAAGTGTAAAAGATCAAAGGATCCATCATTTCTGATGTGCTTTTGTGACCTGCTGGCCTCCTTGCAAACAGAGTTGCCAACAGCCCCTTTTCCCTGGAGGCTGATGTAGGATGGCCACGACATCGCACTGCTAAGTAGCCTGTACAAAAGGAGATGGGGATTATGCTTTAAGGTAAACTAAAAAATCAACCAGTGTCCTTCCTGTCTTCATGCACCCAGGTGCACCTCTTCTGACATGGTATCTTTGGGAGTGTGTTTCACTTTTAATTGATATATAGGGGTTTTTTTGAGCTTTACCTTTGTGCCTGAGATGGGATGAGAGGAGTGACACAGCCTGTAAGAAGCTTTGTCTCAAATGCTTTTGCCAGGCAGCAGTGCTGGCATGGGGTTTATGTTTGTAGCCGAATTGATCCCTCCCTTCCTAGAGCTCCTCTTAAAGATACTCCATTCCCTGTTTAATGGCAGTGAAGTTGCCACAGCCCATAGACCTCACTCATCTGCATTCGGGCACAGTCCCACACTTCCAGTCCCCAGGGCTGAAGAGCATCAAGACAAATGCTGCCTCCATGCTTTGAATATTTTACGACTTGGCCATAAGATGATGTGTCTGTTGTTGAAACCATCACTCTTAGTCAATAAAAGGAGTTTGTAACCCATTGTCATTTTGGGTTTGGTTTTGTTTTTACTAATGAGGAATCCTGTGACAAATAATGTCCTAGCAATGTCAGATACTGCAGAGCTTTTCATTTATCACGTGCCCTGCTCTTCTGCAAAGTATATTTGTTTCTTTAGTAGAAAAGGAGCAGTAACACTGCAAGAGGGCTGTTGGTGGAGGCTGGGCAGGATTATGGCTTCTCTTGCTCTCTTGGTGGAGAAGCAGAAAGGAGCCAGGAGGGTTTTTCAAGGCAGCAGAAGCAAAGTGGTGATGAAGCCCCTGTGCCCACCTGTTCCAGGTGACAGGATGCAGTGGTGGCTTTTGGCAGCATTTTAATTCCCACTCTCTCCACCTGCCTTTCACCCAGGGAATGCCAAGCCCGAAGGGTCCCCTGTGCTCTCCCATGAGCCTGCCAAGGTCAAGCAGGAGGACAACAGGGACGTGACGCGACCGAGCCGACCTGCTGTGAGTCCTCAGTTACTTCCCGTGGGAATGCTGCCAGCCAGCTTGGCCACATTTCCCTTTGGTGTGGTGGCACAACCGCGGGGACCCCAAAAACGAGGCTAGTACTGCTGCTGCTCCAGCAGAGAGTCTGGAAAGCAGCAGTACGGCGAGAGGCCCTGGGAGATTTGAATGCTTAAGAGAGTGCATGAGTTTTTATCAGGAGCCCAAGCCTAGGGGAAAGCACTTAAGCCTGTGTTTCCAGGTGAAGCAGAGGCTTAAGGGCTTTGCTAGCTTGGGTGCGGTGGTGGCCGATGGCACATTGTTGTGTTCCGTGCTGCATGTCCCCCGCAGCACCCGCGGAGGGATGCTCTGCTCAGGAAGGCTGGGCAACCAACCAGCCCCTGACAGCCTTCCCAGCTTTAAACCCCACCTGATAGTGGTCTCTGTACACTCTCCTTCTAATAGTCTGAACAAAATCTCATCCGAAGTGTTTCCTCCTGGTTTAATGCTGTTGACATTTGTATCTTAAAACTGCAGAGTCAGCCTAATAACAAATGATGAATTTCCACTGCTTCTCTATTTTAATGTGTATTAATGTTTTGTTGATGATGTTTTTTTTTCTCTACACTCCACAGCATTGAGCTAACAATTCTAATTTTATTTCTAACCTGCTTGCCCTTCCTCTGGCTTTTTCCTGTCCCGATCTGTTTCCTCTGATGCTGATTATTCTTCCTTTACCCACAGAGCTATAAGAAAGCTATAGATGAGGTTAGTGATATCTTTTCTCAGTGGGTCGTGCCTATGCAAGGTTGACTAGTTAGTGCTTAATTCCGAGCTGGGTTTTCTTGGTGCTGGCATTGATAAAGGCGGCGATGCCATCTCGGGCCGGACGGGAGAGCGAACTGGTGGCGTTCCAGCGTCGGGAGCCCGCCGGCGGGGAGGGGACAGCACTGCTGGTGTGCTCTGCTCAGCCCTGGGCTGCCCAAAACCCGCTGGCCACACCACTTGCATGGAGGCCAGGGCAGAGGCATCCCGGCGTTCACACAGGGGAGCACGTGGTGCTGCCGCTGTTTGGTGTGCTGGAAAGAGAAGGAGCGAGAGCGGAGGTTTCTCGTGCCGGTGGAGGAGGTTGGGCAGCCTGGACCCCTCACCACATTCTGCTCTCAGCCACAGCCCCTGGCCACCCACTGATTTCAGTGGGGCCATCAAGTGCTGTTTGAAACGTGTTCTAAGCCTAAGCTGAATGAAAGCACTTGGAAAACTGAGCAGTGGAAACACAGTGGGTTGTTCATTCTCGTGGACCAGCATCTGCTGCAAAGCCTCAATCAGCAGAGCCATCTTGGATCTTGATGGCAGTGCTGGTCCTCAATTCATCTGCTTAAAAAACAAGAGTCCTGAAGGACACCTTTTTCATGCATGATAGTATTTTGAATGTGCATCTGGCAGTGGTGAGTGTTTAAACATTCATGGGAAAAGACCCAGCACTGCTGATTTAGCATTTAACTTGCCTCACACATGCATCCCTGTGCACACTGCTGATACTGATAACTGCAGGGCTGTAGTGGAAAGCACTGGTTTCAGCAGCCTCTCCTGCAGCCTCTTTTCTCTATGAACAGAAGATACAAAAGAAGGAAGATGTGTTGGTTAGTTAACTTGTTCTCTTGGATAAAATATGAGCAATACATTTTGTTTAATGAGGTGCTTTGTTGAGAAAAAAGCACATAAATCAGTGTCTAAATAGAGGCAGCGTGTGTGCTAAATTCAAACTGAAGGAGCAATGTGACTTCGGAAACCAATCTGACTTGATTCCAGCAAATATTAAATCTAAAGAAGGCTTTGTAATTAAAAGTAATTAAAGAGCACTGACACTACTAACTTATGTATTATGTCACCTTCAGTAATAACACTTGGAGTGTGTGTGGAGCTACAGAGCACTTTCTCTCTAGTTGTCAGATTGTTTTTGGTCCAAGAGCAACTCGGTAAAGCCATTTAATCCTACAAAGTACTCCTTACTTACAGAAAATGATAGCATCAAAGAATTAACCATCCTGAGGCAAAGCTTTAGCTAGGAAATATGAGTTATCTGACTATATTGTCTGGGAGTATTATTACTCTTATAACTTCCAAATTAGTTATTAAAAAGTAATTAAGCTGATTTTTAAAATACTTGATTATCTGCTAGCGATGGCCAAAGAAGGCTGAGAGGCTGCCTTGAGGCACATTAGAAATGGAAGGTGCCAAAGGGAAGTAATTTTCACAGTCCAGTGCTGTGACAGGGAGGAGCTCAGTGCTAGTCCTGCACTGCAGAAGTCCAGCTGCAGCTTTAAGAGGCTCTTACACAGTCCTAAAATCCCTTTTAAAGTGAGAGGCTCTAATCCAATTCAAAGGCAAGTGCTCAATAAAGAGCATGTTTGATACTCTAAATGGAAAGCATTGTTAAGCTGCTGAAATTGTCACTGATTCTTATTTAGGAAAAGAAGCAGTTGTATCATAGAAGCTGCTACAGTGCTAATTAAAATAATTAGTTGTCGTGACTTCAGATTTGACTCTATTTCAATCCCAAACATGTTGGCATCGAAAAGGAGCTCTTGAAATACCACAATCTCTCTTTAACCATGATAAAGAGCCTTTCTTTAAAGGTACAGAGAGCATTTGGAGGGATACAGAATTACAGAATCAGGGAATGGTTTGGATTGGAAGGGACCTTAAAGTTCATCTTGTTCCCACCCCACGCTGTCCATAAGCAAGGACACCTTCCACTATCCCAGGTTGCTCCAAGCCCCATTCATCCTGGCCTCGAGCATTTCCAGGGATGGGGCAGCCACAGCTTCCCTGGGCAGCTTGTGCCAGGGCCTCACCACAGTCTGAATAAAGAACTTCCTCCAAATATCTAATCTAAACCTACTCTCTGTCAGTATGAAGCCGTTTTCCCTTGTCCAGTCACTCCATTCCCTTGTCCAAAGTCCCTCTCCAACTCTATTGGAGCCTCTTTAGGTATTGGAAGATGCTCTGAAGTCTCCCTGTGGAGTCTTCTCTTCTCCAGACGGAACAACCCATATAAAACCCATCACAGGTACCTGCTGTGAAACACAGATTGACCAATTTGTTTTTTTAAAAAACAAAACCAAGGCCTTTATTGGTGTACTAATACTTATGGGTCTGATGCAAAGCTCTCCAATATCCAGGGGAGTGTTTGTATATCAGAGGCCGGGCAGGGCAGACCTGGGAGCAGAATGTGCGGCTGTCACTGGTGGGAGCGCACCGGGAGGTGTGGGTCATCAGCAACCGAAGCACAGATTGCTTACAAAACATTCCTACCTCACCATTAAAAAATAAACTGGGTTTGCATCTCAGCCATAGAGCTTTTCCATCCTTTTCTCCACGTGTCAACAGGATAGATTTTAAGAGCTCCTTTTGCAACCATAATTAATATTGCCCTGCTGGAACAGTAAACTGGAAATGCAGTAAATGAGAGTATGGCCGTAAGACAGTTGTGGAATTTAGTCTTTTTCAATGAGTTTCTTTCTCCCTAATCCTTTATCTCTGACCGAATGCACTGATGGCTACCTCGGTCACTAATATAGGGAGAAATGGTAAGACTGACAATTGCGATGCTTTGTTCGTCATGTGCATGTCTTGTGCAACAGAGTTCTCTAACCCATTCTAATTCGAGCTCTCATGCTTTTCTGCCCTACTGCTTCCCCCTGCATTGCTATAAAAGCATGTAAGATAACAAAAAGTCTCTTTTCTACACGGTGCCTGCCATGTTCCTTGTTTTGAAATAGCAGTGTCTATTTTATATGACTGTCGGGTCTGAGACCTCATCAAAGTCATGGTAAACTGAAAAATTATGACTAGGCTTTGGGACTGCTCCTATCTTTTTTCTTGTTTCAAGGCTTTTTTTTTTTTTTGATTTTATTTTTCCCTTAGCTTGTAGGCTGCCACATTTCACATAAAGTGCTTAATGGGTCCCGCTGAGGGATTTATTTTTTTGTTATTATTATTATTATTTTTTGATCGTGTGGCTGACTCAGAGCTGTGACTCCAAAGTCTGGCTGAGCTGGGCGCTTCTCCTCGTGCTCCTCACCGCCTCTCAGCAGCCGCCCGACAGCGGAAACTCACCATGGAAGCAGCTCTTGACGTGGGGATTGCACCACTCCATGGGAGATGCTGTCATTGCTTCCTTCCCAAATGCATTTATTACAGAATAAATACCATTACGGGGTCTCTTTGAGAAGTTTGAAAGAAGAGAAAACCCTGCAGGAGAAATTCTCCGAGCCAATCTTTGAAGTGATGTTGTTTTCCAGTTTACTATGATGGTGACTGAACTTCACCTTTTCCAACAAATATAATTTTGTCGTGTATATACATATAAGTGTGTGTATATATATGCACATACACGTTCCAAAGAGAAAAAGAAGAGGTTGGCTATTGACTTTTCAGTGAGCGTAAACCAGTTTTGTTTTGTTTAATAAATGCTACATGCTACAAACATTGTCTTACGTTTGTCTCATGTTTGTAACGACTCTGTAAAGCTATTTCTTGTTGCTCGTGCTGTTAGCATTGGCTTTTGGAGATATGTATGTGACGTTCTCCTTGCTCTGAATGTAACACCATCGCTTCCTTGTTTCCTTGCCCCCATCCCCTTTAGGATCTGACGGCTTTAGCCAAAGAGTTGCGGGAGCTGCGCATTGAAGAAACCAACCGGCCCCTGAAGAAGGTGACAGACTATTCCTCCTCCAGTGAGGAGTCAGAGAGCAGCGAGGAGGAGGAGGAGGACGGGGAGAACGAGACACATGATGGGACCGTGCCTGTCAGTGACATCCCACGGCTCATGTGAGGAAAGCTTTCTTTTGGGGGGGCAAACCATGAAACCCCAGGGTGTGTTTTTCTGGAGGTACAACCCTGATGTGTCTTGGCCTGGAGGTGAAACGCTGGTGTGTCTTGGCATGGAGGAGCAGTGGCTGTGATAAAGGATGGGTCCATGTTTGGTGGCTGGCACTGGGAACAGCGTCATGGTTGCATGGGATGATGTACTCACATGAGTGTTTTTCCTGTTCCAAACTAGAGAAATTAACACGAAAAACGGAGCTATTTCTGCTGCATATTCAGTGATTGTTGGCTCAAAGCTGATGGAGCTGTTCCTGCTGATGAGCCAGGCAGGTTTTTGGCCAGAGTGGGCACATCTGACCTCATCTACACCATGGGCCCTGCCCATGGGATGGGTGTGTTAAAGCTCTGCCTGCTCTTGAGCCTGGTCTTGCCCCAAATTAAGCCATGTTAAAGTGTCAGTACTTGGTGGCCTGCCCAGTGCCGACTGGTAGAGCCAGGATTTTAATAACCCTGAATCTTTGTCTTGGATTTCTGCCGTTGGCTCAGTCAGTGTTGGTGGGTTGAAGTGGTGAAATGAAGAGACCAGCAGACCCATGGGACACTTGTGCTTATGAGTCTCTCCAGATCAGGGCAGCACAACTTCAACACTCACAGGGAGTGGCTGCCATGCAGAGAGAGTTCCCGGAGCATCCCTGCTCAAGCTTCCCACCCAGTGCTTTGCTGGGGCATTTCTGGAGGTCTTTGCCTGGCAGCAGGATCTGAATTCTGCCCCTTTGAATTTGCAGAGGAGCTATGGGGAGGTTTCAGGGCATCATTTTAATCAGTTAATTTCCATTTTTCCAGCTAAATGAGTTACAGTCAATACAGGCATACCTGGCTTCAGGAACATGGTTTAGCAGTGAGCGTGAAGGTGCTGGGTGAATGGTTGGACTCAAGGAATGTAGAAGTCTTTTTCAACCTAAACAATTCTTTGATTCTCTGATTCATGGGGGAGTGGGTTGGGGCATGGAGCAGCACAGAAGCTCTTAAGTGGCAGGGAGACCATGTCTCTTTGGGTCCATGTTATTCAGAGTGCCAAGCTCCTGGGTTGGAGCTTCCTTCCAGCAGAAGAATTAAAACAGAGCTCTTGGAATTGGCTGGAGCAAGTCAGGAGGCAGAGGGATGGCTCTGAATGTGCAGCAGTCGATTGGGCAGTCAGGCATGTGAGAAGGGGCCTCAAGCTGCTCATGGAAGAGGAGTTTAATCAGGAGTGGTTAATCTGGGCTGAAATCCTTCTTCAGACACCTTGGGTTTGACACTGCACTTCCCAGTGGATAAATGTCTCACTGGGTGCCTTGCAGTCACATGTGGGGGGTGGCAGGCACAGCAGTGAGCTGGATGCCTCCAGCCCCTGCCAGCTCAATGCCACATGTCCCATAATGTCCTGTCTCTGTCATGTCCCACAGACGGAGGGTGGAGATGCAGTGGTGTCTGCAGGCAGAGCTGCAGTGGCCCATGTCTGGGGACAAAGAAAGCAAATGCTCTAAGTTACACCCTAATTTCACAAAAGGGACCTTAACTTGAGTTCAGCCTCGATGTACTTTGGTGGGTTTTTTTGTCAGAGGTTTATTTTTCTGTGTTCAGCGTTTGTCATTGGAAAGTGGGGCCAAGAGAGATCATCTGTCTTCTGCTTCACCTTCTGAGTGATCTTTGTGTTACCTATGTTTAAACTTCCTTGGGTATCCTCTCTGAACATTTGGCTGCCCTTCATTCCAGCTCTATCCCGGTCTCTCCTGCTGCAGGATAAACCTATCTGTTGCTTTGTGTCCCAGTGGATGGGAAGGGTTGTTTATTCCATCCTCCTTTGGAGATACCATTTCTCCATCTGAAGTCTGATGACTCCCTTCAGCTCCCTCTCCTTGAGCTGTGCAAGCCAGCTCTTGCCAGTGGCCAGGGAATTCTTGCAGGATGATGTGAAAACTGTGCTCTGGTGAAATTTGGGACCTCAAGGCTACCACAGCCACTCATTCACTGGCTGTATGGTCTCAAAATTAACATAACCTCCTCTGGCCCTGCTTTCTTATTTTAAAACTGGAATAACTGTGCTATTTTCTCATCCTCTGCTGAAAGGCTAATGGTAGGGAGCTGTGAGCTCTTCACATGAAAGGTGCCATAGGAATATGGCATGCTGTTGTCTGCAGCCCCTTTGTGATGCTTGTCCAGTTGTAGGTTTGATACGATGCAGGCAAGGAGCCAGTCCCACCTCGGGGTCCCAGGGCTCAAATCTCACCTTGGAGCAGTAACCCCATGATTAGTACAGGCTTGTTTTGGCTTTTCACTGACCAGGCTCCCTCACAAGCCTCTGGGCTTGTTGGTGTGCACAGGAGTTAAAGAGTGCATTGCCTCACACTGATGGAAGCAAGTGGCCTGTGTGGCTTTTAAATGCAAAGTAACAGGTCTGATCATCCAGGGGTGCTTGTCATTGGCTTGTGGATTTCTTCAAGTTATATTTAAGCAGCCAGGCTGCCAAGAATGTAATAATAAAGTAATGAGGGCTGCTCAGCACCTGTGACATCCAGTCTCAGGCAGTCCTAAAATTTAATAAATTCCAGCCTCCTTCTTGAGATAGGAGCATCGAAATTTCAAGGTGAAACCACGGGTCAGGGCTACATTTTCACCTCAAAAACAGCAGAAAGCTACAGGACACAACTTGTCCTCCTGCCCATACCTTCTCCATACCCCACCCCTCCCTTGTTATTTGCCATCAGGTGCTCTGGTGTTCCCTTTTCAGGAGTTGAGATGGGGAATAAAGGGAGTAAGTTTTGGGTTTCTGTAGCTTTTTTAAGTAGAAAAAAATGACATAAAGTAGAGCAGGAGTGCCACTCCTTGTTACCTGATCATCAATACTCCTCTAAGGACACCTTGGGATAACAAAGAGAACGGTCCCTCTCTTTGGTCTTTGTGCTGTGTCTGTAGTTTATCAACCTGACCCTGGTCCTGTATTTCTGGCAGCATCAATCACTTCCCCATACCTCTAAGGGGATATATTTTTCTAACTCTTTTTCCTAGGAGATACAGAGCCTTACCCTTATTGAAATAGTACAGTACTAGAGGACTTTTCATCTAGTTTAACAGAGGAAATACTCATCATTAATGCTTTTCCATTCTGTCCCCAGACCAACAGGAGTTCCTGGAAGCAACGAGCCGTACAACCTGGGAATGGTGACAACCCACGGGCTAGAGACTTCCCACGCAGATACGTTTAGCAATATTTCAAGGGAAGGGACTTTAATGGTGAGGGAGGTAAGTTGTAAAACAAACACTTCCATGGAGCATCTTCAGGAGGTTTTGCCCATGTAAGCACAAAAACTAACAGTGCTGTGTGTCCGGAACACAACATGATGGAGTAAATTGTGCTCGTTAGCGCTCTCGTTAATGCAATTTACACTCGGAGCAAATGTGACAAGTGCAAATGTTTCTCAGAACTACAAACAGCAGTGAATGGCAGTGCCAGGGCACGGCGGGGAGGAGGCTCCTGCAAATGGCTCTGCTGTAACCCCACCATTGCTCCAGGCAGCAGGAGTTGCCTTTAATTTACAGCATTTAGTTAATTCACTTGGAACTGGCCTGAAGTTTCCCCTCTTCTTCCCAGCCTTTGCCACCGGGTGACTGTTAGAGTCGTGCAGTGTTTGTGGAGCACTTGGGGGCTTGTAGCAGAGGCTGGTGCTGCTCAGAGCCTACTGTGGGAGGCATTGGGCTCCCAGATGGATGTGAGCCCTCATCCCCAGCTCCAGTGCTGTAGAGGTGAGGCTGTGGTGGGAGCCGTGCTGAGGGATGCTACTGCAGGAGTGAGGCAGAGGAGGCACCTTCAGGGGCTGTGGAAGATCTCCCTTGGTGTTTCTCGGTTTCCCAATAGCTGGAACGTTCTGGTGATGCTGCTGGAAGTACAGATGGACAGCTGGACTCCGGGTGAGAGGGCAGGAGGCCCTGGTAGGGATGCAGTTAGGGAACAGGGGAGTCACTGTCCTGCTGGCACATAAGGGTGGTGGATGGGAGAGGAGAAGGAGAGAGGGGAGCTTGGAGTCAGCAATCATAAAGGAGGGATGTTTAGGTCAAATGCAAGTGAGACTTGAGCAGCATTTTAGTTCTAAATTCCATTTATCTAAAATATTCACATAGGAAGGAAAAAGATGAATGAACTTCAAAAGAGAGGGAGGAGTTAGCAAAAGAAGTCACAGCATGTTTTCTGCCTTTCTCCATCAGTTTTGGAGGGGGTGGTAGTACAGTCCCCTCATCCCTCACTGGGCTGTAGCTGTTCATAGCAGGGGTCCCCATGGCTCTGCACCTCCCAGAATCAGGGAGGGTGATTGGGTGAGTGGGAGAACAAGGCTGAGGGTGAGTGGGAGAACAAGGCCCTGTGTAACTGGCAGCTGTTTCTGAAATGAGCCCGAGTTCAGCATCTCAACAGTAAAACCTGTGCTGTGCCAGTGAGGCTGTATGAGAAATGGAATGCAGAAAGGTTCAAAAGCCAGGCAGCTGGAAAACCCCTCTGGGAGGAGAAAGCATGATAAGAAATCCAAACTGTAGCCTTGTGCTGGGTATTTACTGGTTTTCCCCTCCCCAGCACCATAGCTATCAGAGGATGGTCTCACTGAGGTCAGTGGGCTTTGGGCAGAGGGCTTTTCACTCTTTGGTGGTGTGGCAAAGTGTGGTTGAAGGTGATAGTAATGAGCTATCAAAAGATAAATGTCATCAGGACTAGTCAGGGGCTTGGTGAGCCCAGTTAGTTTCCACTAATCCCAGTAAATCTCTGTAGCAATCTCATTGATATACCCCAGGTAGGTGAAGTTCATCAAAATGGCAAAGTAGATGAGGAAGGGAGGAACTTCCCAGTACCTGCCTTGCACAGGGAGGGGATGGAGAGGAAGGGGCACCCCAGGGAAACCCAAGGAGTGTAATGTGCAGGACGAGCTGCCAGTGGTGCTGGCACTCCTGCGCCGCTGCTGCTGCTGTTCACTGCTGGTTTGGGTCACAGAAACATGGGACAGGGCTGTGCTGGCACTTGCAGTCAGGCTGCTCTTTGCCATAGCTGTGCAAAGCTGTCCAGGCTAACGCTGATGGAGGGCTCAGATTCTGCACTTGCCAGTGGCTGGTGGCCGTGTGGGAGGAGAGCTGGCCATGGGGTTTGCACCCACGGGAGCAAGCGCAGAATCTGCCCTCCGTTCCTTGTCTTCATACAACAGTGATCAGGTTTCTCTCGCTGTTTCGTGGCTAATTACTCTGTATTGACTTTGTCATTAATCCTGTCTTTAATTCTCCTGGAGCTGGGGGTTGGTTTGCTGCTTGCCAGACTGCATGGGGATGGAACAGAGAGGGTCCTTCTCCTGTGCTTGCTCTGGGAACCGGGGGACTGCCAACAACTTCGTTTTGTTTGGTTTTTTCCTCTTCTTTTTCTCTTCCCTCCCCACCCCCCTTCTCTTTCTTCCTCATGCCTTGTGTCTCTGCAGACCTCTGGTGAAAAAAAGCGTTCTGGCCACGCAGCCAGCAATGGCTTTGCAGGTCACATCAATCTGCCTGACCTGGTGCAGCAAAGCCACTCGCCGGCGGGCACGCCGACCGAGGCCCTGGGGCGAGTCTCCACGCATGCACAGGACATGGACTCGGTGCCTGAAGTAGGTGGTGGGGGGCTCCTCTTTTCTCCTTTGCATCGCTTTTAAATCAAGTATTAACATCTCTGCCCCATGATGGGGCTCTCCTGCTTTCCTCCCTGGCTTTCTTGGCTCTTCCCTCTCTCCGTTTCTGGTCCACGTGGGTGAGTGTAGTGGAAATACGAGGGAATCGGATGGGTTACTGCTATAGGGGTCTGTGGCTGATGGGAGAAGAATTTATTAGGTCTTTCAAGCCCACCAGCTGGAGTTCTGGTGGTGTTACATGAGTGCTGCCAACTGATGAGAAAGTCCCATGCTTGTTTGACACTTGGATATAAAAGGAAGTGCTGAGACCCAGTGATGCTGTTACCTTCAGCTGGGCCCAGCTTCCATCTCTGCAACCTCTGCTAATTATTGTGACTGAAAAGGTTACCAAAAATCAAAGCAAACAAAATTCCAGATAGTTCTTCAGAGTAGGAAAAACCTGCACATGTCTAAAATCATGTGTTTCCTGTCACAGCAAAGTATTTGTCTCTGGTAGGTGTTTTACAGGGACACAATTGAACATCAAAATTGTATAAAGTGTAAAAAGTCTTAGAAAGTACAAGATGTGACAAATAAACCAAGGGAATTGATGTGTCCTGCTCACCATCCCTAGCTGTGGGAACCAGACACAGTTCTCTTTTCCCATGAGAAATCAACCCATTTGGTGCTAATTAAGCTATTGTATTTAATGTTTTTGTTTCATTTCGTGGATTGTACTTCAAAAGTTCTGCCATCCTATGTTCTTTCATAGAAATTATGTTCTCACTTTATGGTGTACTTTTACTAGCAGTATAAAAATAAAAAATTCTTGGAATTGGGCATTTATAAAACATAAGAACAGATGGTGCCTGACTTGACCTCAAGTTTTTATCCATTTCCTCATTGGCATTAAAAGCAGCAATGGGGGAGTCGATCCTGAAAGTAGCACCTTCCACAGTCATCCTGGGGCTACTGAAATGCAGCCTGGGATCGGGTTTAGATAGATTCACTTATAGAATATCAACCAAAAAGATCTTCTCCATTTCTAAGACTGTATTTTTAGAGTTGACTGAGCAGGGTGTGGGTGTGAGTGGAAACTTGGGGACTTTGTTCACGGGCTTCCAGGTGACTCATGCAAGCACGACCTCAGCCTGCAGCTTGATGCTCTTTGTAAGCCACCACATAGGTTTAGAGGCTGTTGAACAGGACTTGGAGGAAAATGAAGTCTTAATATTTAAATATCAGGCTTGGAAGCTATTAAAATGTCAGAGAAGAAAAACTGAATATGAGCAAGGCAAAATGCTTGGTGCATTTGGGATGAGAGGTTTGTTCATAATTCATTTGCTGGAAAGCACCTGGCTCTCAGCTGGAAGTCCCTGCAAATACTGAAATCTTCTCTTCCTTAAATTGCTATTGTTGTATGGAAAAGACATCCAGCACAGGGAAAAAAAATCTGTGTATTTCTTGGATAGGGGAGAATCACAAAGTAGTGCTATCTGTGCCCGAAGCCTTCCCTGCCTCAGGCTGTTAACTCCTTCTGTGGGCCTCAGTTGCCATGTTCTGTTTAGAAATCCATCCTGTTTCCATGGAAACAGCCAGGCTGTCAGGGAGTAGGGTTGGGAGGGAAGCAGGATGTGCAGCCTGATTTTGGAATGGATGCTGGCTTGCCCATGGATGCCAGCCCCAAAACGCTTGGAAAAGTCACGAGCCACAAAGCTTCTCCTACACCTGTTTTTTGTGCCCCTGAGTCCTTTTGTAGCCCACTGGAGGACAGGCCCAGGCCCAGCCTGGTTTCAGTGGGGATGTGCCAGGGTGGTGTTGTTCCCCACGGCATGGGGGACTTGTCCCCATGGCAGCTGTCACACTGTGGCAGTGGGCATGGGGAGCAGCCTGGGCTTGGTGACGGGTGAAAGCTGAGGAGGATTAATTTCAGAAAAAGGACAATGTCCCAGGGAAGAAAAACATGAGCTTTAGTGGTGCTGCAGAGTGAGCTGGGTTTTGCTGCTGTTGCAGTTCTAAACTGAGCTCATCCATAAAGCATGTCCTGGGTAAATGCTGGAGTGGGAAGGATAAGCTGCTCAAAGAAGGTGGGAATTCACATCACTTTGACTCCAAAGGGAAGGATTTCCTTTTGCTTGGAAGGTGGTTTTAGCCTCGTTTTCTGCCTTAAAGCAACGGTTTTAAAAAGAAAGCAATGTGACACTGCAGTTTGTTCATCCCCAGATTCCCTCAGCGAAGTATTGGCTCCGACATTCCCTGCAATACCTCCAAGTTAAGTTTTGTTGACTTAGAAATGCTCCTTTCTGCAGTCCCACTTGAAATGCTGGGGACAATTTAAAACTGTGCCAGCTGCCCCAGGCCAGGGTTTCACAGGGGCTCCTAGCACCGTCCTGCCAACTTCAGCTGCAATTGGAAAATGGGAAAAGCAAACCCTCGCCTGCCCGACGTCCCAGCGAGGGTTTAAGGCGAGTGTGTGTTACATGTGGACAAGTAAACAGGTGTATTGATGATCTTAAAGGTCTGCTCCAGTCTAAATGATTCTGTGATTCTCAATTAGTTTTTACCTGCGTTGGCTTTTGCCTCTGGCCTGTGGCTTCTCTGCTGACTGTCCTCATGGCTGTGCTTCTGCCTGTGAGGAGAGAGCAGAGCCAGGCCCTGCTCCTCCCATTCTCTGTTGCTCACAGACACTCAGAAATCCAATTTAATGTTTGTTTCTGATTAGTTCTGGGTAGAAGGAGCAGATGTTCATAGAGGGCTCAAAAAGGGCACCGCAGAGGCAGGCACTGCTTGCTAATTAGAAAGTCTTACATGTACACAGACGCACAAAATTACTGTTATTTCTCTGCTCTGAGCTCTCTCTTTGCTGTTTATTTTCCAGTATGGTATGGGAAGTAGCACCAAAGCCTCTTTCACCCCCTTTGTGGACACCAGAGTGTATCAGACCTCGCCTACCGATGAAGATGAAGACGAAGATGAAGAGTCATCTGCTACTGGTAGGAGGCAATGTGGCTGGTTTGAGATGGGAATGCTTTGTGGAAAAGCAGGTCGGGGAGCCTGAATAACCCCAGTGGACCTCTTACATTTCACTCACTCTTGTCCAAACATAACTCCTGCCTGTATCCTTGCCCTCTCCAGCTGCCATCCATCCTCTCCCCTGACCAGCAAAATGCCACCAGAAAGGTCTGGGAGGAAACAGGGAGCAGCAGAAATCCACCCTCCTGTCTGCTTGGGCAGGCTAATGCCTTGTAATGCAGTGATGACTCCTTCATCGAGAAATAACCCAAGTGTTGTCATTCTGTCCCAACAAAAGAGGTGACAGAACAGTTAACCCATCACCCAACCCTGTCCTCTCGTGCTTCCTCACCAGCCCTGTTCACCAGCGAGCTGCTCAGGCAGGAGCAGGCCAAGCTGAATGAGGCACGGAAGATCTCTGTGGTGAATGTGAACCCCACCAACATCCGTCCCCACAGCGACACCCCGGAGATCCGGAAGTACAAGAAGCGCTTCAACTCAGAGATTCTCTGTGCTGCTTTGTGGGGTAAGCCCTGGGCATGCCCGGCCCTCAGCGCAGCTCCCGGGAGCCCACGGTGCTGGGACGGGAATGTGTCACCTCAGCACCAAGCCCCTGCTTCTGCTTGGCCCCTTCTCCATCCCCAAAGGCTCACATTCCCCTGCGCTCTAGGAGTGACCCTTTCTGCCCATGGGAAGGTCCCAGCATTAGCTGGGTTGGCCACACTTTTGGTGGCAGCAGAGGCGAGCTCGGGGTGTTGTCCTTGGGAGCAGCCGTGGCTCCCGGTGCCCATGGCCCTCTCCTCTCCAGGTGTGAATCTGCTGGTGGGCACAGAGAATGGCCTGATGCTGCTGGATCGAAGTGGGCAAGGCAAGGTCTACAACCTCATCAACAGGCGGCGATTCCAGCAGATGGACGTCCTCGAGGGCCTCAACGTCCTCGTGACAATATCAGGTGCTCCTCTCGTGCTCTCACCCTGTCATTCACCTGCTCGGCCACAGGCCCCGAGTGGTTCCAGCTCAGACAAAACCTGCTCACTGGGAAGCTCCCAGGGGAGATGAAGGTGGTTTATTCTGTAAGCAAATGAGTTAGATCTGCCTTCAAGAGAGTTTGCTCCCTTCCCCTGCTGACTGCACTTCATCTCCAGCCTCCTTTAGCAGGGAAGGGGAGGTGCAGGATACAGGCAAGGCAGGTAGTCACAGCTTGAGGGGCAGAGAGCTCTGCTTTTGTGTCTGTTTGGCTCTGGCTGAGGGAGCCATCACCTGTGGCTTCAGATTTCCAGTTCAGACCATGGCTGTGCTCAGGCTGTCCCAAACGTTGTGAGGGCCCCAGGCTTTTCACTGTCCCCATGTTCAGCTGGGAGCTCCAGAGTGCTCACGTCAAGCTCATGGGGTGATTTCTGGCAAAAAAAGCAAAACCTCTGTAGTCCAGCCTCCCAGGAGAGCATCCAGCATCCTCCTGCAGAGCAGTCCCGAGGAGCACATGCATGACAGAGCTAGGGCAGAGTCTTCTGCTGATACCTGTCCCACAAAGCTCACAGAGGGCAGCAAGATAAGTGCTCATTAGGAAATTGCTTGATACCATCCTTCTATTTACTTTCACATTGTTAACACCCCCTGGCCTTGCTCAGCATTCACCTACAAGTTCCTGCTCCCTCCATTCAGACAGAGCTCCAAACTCACTGCTCCATCATTTACCTTGGTCTGCAGCTCCCCTGTGGTTTTGGGATACAGCTGTAAGAATAAGGGGTTTAGCACAGCTGGAAAATGAGTGGGGGGAGCACCAAACCCCAAGAC
The DNA here is from genome assembly GCA_020086605.1 of Lanius collurio. NCBI lineage: Eukaryota > Metazoa > Chordata > Aves > Passeriformes > Laniidae > Lanius > Lanius collurio. The sequence goes on from JACBWW010000055.1 coordinate 504,971, forward strand.
AATGCTGAGAATGAGTCCTGGGGGTTTGTGGAAACCTGTGAGCAGGCAGGGTTTATCATTTGGGTCCCGTCCCACCAGGCTTGGTGTGAGCTGTGTCCTGCCCCTGTAACAGGGGCTCTGCAGCCACAGGGATTTTGCAGCCATGTCACAGCCATCCAAGAGCAGGCAGCTGTGCAGAAATTTGGCAGCCCCTCCACATTGCAGAGCCCAGCACCAGGCTTGCTGGCAAACAGCAGTGCCTGTTGCAGGTCAAGGAGCTCCAGTCTCATCTCCAGGGTGGAATTAAAGTTGTCTGAAGGAGAGGAAAGGAAAGAAACCAGGTAGCTGAGTGGTTGGATAAGCTTTGAGCTGTACGAGGGTTGGGGTCACTGTCCCTCTGTGAACACTGCTTTATAGGAAAAGGAGTATTTCCAGCCTGTGGGAAGCAAAACCCTGGCTTTTCCAGTGTCTGCATGCAACAAGCAAGACAGAGGGCTGGACTTTGCTTTCCATATATTTCTTCTCAAGGAAAAACCCAACACAACAATTAAATTACTATTTTCCATTACTATTTATATTACTTTTATCATGGAATGGACTTGAATTCTATCATCCTGTGATTGAAAATAAGCACTGAAACCTCAAGATGGCCCATGCAAACATGCTCTGCTCTGACACAGACATTTCCTTTGCTAACAGGAAAGAAGAACAAGCTGCGTGTGTACTACCTGTCCTGGCTGAGAAACAGGATTTTACACAATGACCCTGAGGTGGAGAAGAAGCAGGGCTGGATCACAGTTGGGGACCTGGAGGGATGCATCCACTACAAAGTCGGTGAGTGGAAATAAATGTCTGAAGAGATGTGGTTTTGTTCTCTAGTCTTAGGTCTGACCTGACAATTTGATGTTAAAAGTATGGGTAGACCATAGGCACAAGTAAATTTGGAATTCACCTTGATGCATTAGGTGGACTCTATGTAATGAGAGTCAACAGAGGGATAGCCTGAGAAGCTGTTCCTGGAGACGTGTCGGAAAGAGTGAATGTTTTTAAAATTGGGTTTATTTTTATTTTAGTGAAATATGAAAGAATCAAGTTCTTGGTGATTGCCTTAAAGAACGCAGTAGAGATCTACGCTTGGGCTCCTAAACCATATCACAAGTTCATGGCATTTAAGGTAGGTTTGTCTTTTACCCTCTGTAATTGTAAATACATGAGATTTCTGTACTCTGCAGAGCAGGAAAGCATCTTGCTTATGTAGCTGAGCTCCTCAGGATGCCTGGCAGGCATGGGAGAGCTGGTGCAAGAGATTGGATACGTTCTGCTTACGGCCAACAAAGAAGTGTTATTATTAGTTTATGCTAGCAGGCTAACTTGAGGAATTTGCAGAAAGCTGATCAAATGCATATGAATAAAATTGAGTTGCGGATTTGGGTGGGTGGTTTTTGTGGGGTATTTGTGTTTGGGTTTGGTTTTTTTCCCTCTGACTAATTTTTAACACACAGTACAAAAATAGTCTGGTGTGATTTTCTATTTTCATTTTGCAAGGTCCTCTCCCCTTCTGCAATGTGGTTTCTGTTTCAAGACAAAGTTTGGGAGAGTGACCATCTCTCTCTCTCTCTTTCTCTCTTTCTCTCTCTCTTCCTCTCTTCCTCCCTTTTCACCTACTTCAGTTTCCTCAGGGAGACCTTACTCCTCTCCAACTTGCCAGTAGTGGGTATTTTGTAAGTTCTTTAGAGCACTTTTCATCCCAAGCTCTGTGCAGACACGAGTCACAAGGGGCAATGCTTTGTGGAGATGTTCATGCTGAATAATCTCATTTTACATCTTTCCAACAAAAATGTACTTTTTCAGTATTAGGTCACATTTGCATTTTCTGAACAAAAGCCAGAATAAATGCACTCAGTGACATGGAGAGCTCAGCAGCATCAAAATGGTCTGGGATCCAACTTCCATGGGCTCTGAGTCCTGGTACTGCTCCTGCAGCCTGGGGGGATAAACATCCTTGCCTTGTCTTGTAGGCAGGGATCTGTTGGGAGAAAGGGAAACGCCACTCACTGATTTTCCCTGTGAGGAATCAGAGTGGTCCTTGCACAGAGTGCCAGGAGCCCTTTCCTCTTCCCAGGGGTGTTTCACTGTCCTGCTGAGCACCTAAGCCATGGGACATTGATCCATGGCCAGGGGTTGGTTCCAGCCTTGATGCAGCAGGTTAGATGGAGCAGGGGAAAGCAGGTCTTTGCTAACCTGACTCATTTCAGCTGCCCAAACCAGAGCAGTGATCCCTGCCAAGAGAGGAGGTGGGTGGTCACGGATCTCTGCAGAGAGAGACTGAACACATGCTCCTGTAAAATTGAGCTGTCACCTTCCTTTAGAGACCAAATCCTTGTCTTGGCCTTGGGCTCTTGTGAGAGAGAGCTGTGCTTGGCAAGGGGGGGCACTGATCTGCTGGGATGGCTGAATACCCTCTGAGGCATCTGACAGGGAAACAGAGAGGCAGGAGTATAAATAACCACATATTTAGTAGGAAACACAGTCAAACAAATACGATTTCAAAACCATATCATGCTGCTGCAATGGGGATTTGTTGGTTCTCTGCGATGCTCATGGAAGGGATTATAAAAGTCTTTTGCAGATCTCCAGCACAAGCCGCTGCTCGTGGATCTCACTGTAGAAGAGGGTCAGAGGCTGAAGGTTATCTTTGGATCCCACACCGGTTTCCATGTGATTGATGTAGATTCTGGGAACTCCTATGATATCTATATACCCTCTCACGTGAGTACAGAGGCAGTGCTGCTGCCTGAGGAACACGGGACACCAGTGAGGTTTGGACAGGCTCCTGGGGGCTCAGAAGGAGGGACCAGTGAGGGTGTGACATTCCCTAGTGCTGTGTTCACTTAAAGATGATGTGGAGTTGTCACATTCTTCATGTTCATCGTTTGCACAGGCTCTTTCTGTCCTCGTGCAGGAGCAGTAAAGTTTAAGGTTGCCATGTCCCACAGAAAGGAGAATCTGTCTGTACACTGCATTACTGCATGGATATCCTCTGTAGGATTTTCTTGTTGGGTCATTTAAGCTCTATCCATGCTGTTGGCCCAGGATAAACTTGTCTTGGGGAAACTGTATCACTAAACAAATCCAGGAATTGTTGAATCTGATCCAAGCAGCAATCTCTTTTGTGAGAACTGGCAAGAGCAGAGGGAGAAATACTGGGGCACTTTGGGATGGTTTTGTGTTGTCTTAGCTATGGAGAGGTAGACATGAGTGGAAAGTCAGTGTAGCTGCCCTTGGAGCTAGAGGATGATTGCTAAAAAATAGGATATTTCCTTCCTTTCCTGGCTGTAAAATTCTGAGTTTATTTACCTTGATTTGAACTGGTGATGGATTCGTCAGCTCAGTTGCTTACTTGTGTTCCAGCCAAGTGTCAGCCATCAGTCTTGGGGGCGTGTATGTTGTGATCTGTCTGTAATTGCTGAACCTGTTTATCCTTGCTGTGTCAGACAGCTTTGATGGTAGGGTAAACATGACAGTTTATTCCCCTTCAGGCTTATCTCTGAAAGCCAGTGCCTGTGTGGATAATGGAGGGAGGGCTTTGTTCTCTAGTTGGTTTGGGCTTTTTTTCCCCCAAGGCTCTGTTCCCTTCCCCTTTCTCCATTCAGTGTAATTCTGACTCTCAGGGTCTGTTTTACCTGCAGATTCAGGGCAATATTACTCCTCACGCCATTGTCATCCTGCCCAAGACAGATGGGATGGAGATGCTGGTGTGCTATGAGGATGAAGGTGTCTATGTGAACACCTATGGGAGGATAACTAAAGACGTGGTGCTCCAGTGGGGAGAAATGCCTACTTCCGTGGGTAGGTCAAACCTTCCTCTTCACCTGCTCAAAATACAAGCCACAAGTAAGATGAGGAGTCAAGATTGCCGAGATAGAGTCATTTGGGCTTTTATCAAAGGGGATTTACCTCAGCCAGCTCTGAGATGCAGTTGCTAAATTTCTGCAGTTTGATCCTCCATAATAAAAGCAAGTGATTTCTTGCAGATTTGAACTTTTTGAGTGTGAGATAAGTTTAAGATAAATGTAAGATAATGCAAGCTGTTGCACTGGTGGGATACTGTGTTGAGCGGAGGGGGGCTGGGTGTGGAGCTGGGAGCCCTTGCATTGCTCTTCTGGCTCTGCTGTTGCTCAGCTCCACAACCCATGGAAGCAAAACACTGCCCAGCTCCTGACCTTCTGAAATCAGAAGAAGTGATGCTGCTTCTGTTTAAATTGCTCAGCAATTTCTGGATGAAAAGTGCTCTGAAAAGGCTGCTGTCCCTGCAGGCACACACGGGGCCGTCAGAGCTCTTCCACTGATCTGCTGAGGCTTTGAGTAACAGCTGATGAGATATTTTCTGCCCATTGCATAATATTTAACTCAACACAAGTTGTAACACCTGCCAAACGCTTCCTTTTGACAGCCTACATTCATTCCAATCAAATAATGGGCTGGGGAGAGAAAGCTATTGAAATCCGGTCAGTGGAGACAGGACATTTGGATGGAGTGTTTATGCACAAGCGAGCTCAAAGGTTAAAGTTTCTATGTGAAAGAAATGATAAGGTAAGTCCACTTCAAAGCTTGTATCTGTGCTGCCAGCTACAAGGAGCTTTTAGACCTTATGTCTAGTTTGTCTTGAGGTTAATAATTAATCTGAAGGTCCTGTTTAATAAGAAGTGCCCATAAGCTTATTCCCAGTTAATTTTCTCCAGTGGAGGGAGACCTCAGCCTGCAAGATCTCTTCCATGTCTAGCTGAGATCTGCATTGGCTTGGCTTGACTCTCCCAATTCTTTCATTTGAACATTAAATTGAGGCTTCCAAGTGAACTCTAAAAGTTGAGTAGCTGCAAGGGTGTGTAAGTGACCCTGATTTCAGTTCTGGTGCAGAAACATTTTGGTGCATCTTAATTTATTTTCTTCTACAGCCTTGTCTGTTTCTGCGGACAGCAGTGATAAATACTGCTCTGGAGGGTCACCAGAGCTGCATGGCTGTCATGTAGATGACCCCTGCCACAGATGTTGCAAGGAGGGCAGGGAATGAGGAGAAATTGCTGGAGGAAAAGGCGTATTTGCATGGAAGAGATGGTTAAATGCTGAGGTCTTTCTGCTGATGGTGTTCCCTCCTCTCACAAGGTTTCACTAAGATAAGTCAGGACCAAGCAGGAAGGAGATCTTTCATAATGAACACGATCACAAAACCAGTGAAGAAGCTGGTTGCTGTGTCCCCAGAGCAGGGTTTAATAATGTGCAGTAAATGAGCTTTGAGGCCATGATCACTTTAGTGAACAGCCACTCATTAGCCAAGCACTGCCCTACCTGGGCCATGGAGTTAGGCTGAAGCTCTGCAGGAAAATGTATCCTAACTCTGCAGTTGAGTATGTCATGGGAATGCCCAAGAAGCTGAATTTAAGTGTAATCTAATTGTAGCAAAGCTGGAAAAGAACCACCTTGATCTTTCTGAAATACTGGAACCAACTGATCACTATGGGTTTGAAATACTAAACCCAGATGTTTCTCTTTCTGGAGAACTGGTTAAGCTGGTAAGATTGAGTAGTTTTTGGTTTTAATAAGGACAGAGGCTTCAGACTGTTTGCTTCAATATTTGCAAATTATAACTTAGATATTATTTTAAGACTCCCGTTGGGATCAAATGCTGGTTGCTCCTGCTAGAAGCACCAAACCCCCTGTTCTTCATCCAGAGTCCTGATACATTTCTGTGCTTTGAGCGTGTTAAAGGGAAGTTGTTTTTCTGGGCTTTACTTTCATGAATAGCTGAAATACCAGGGCTAACTTCTCCAAAAAGACCATTTCAGACCGAGGCAGATATCAACTCAAATGGTGAATGTTTAGCAAGATCCAGACCACTGACAGCAGTTTTTTTGTTAGTACTTCATAATAAATGATGCTGTGGCAGTAAACCTGGTATTTTTAAGGCATTCCATACTCCTTTTGGTAGTGAGAGAGAAAGAGGTTTAATTACTGCATTTACTAATGAGTGGCTCAGTTTAATCCCAGTCTGGCATGGGTTAGCTCCATCCCCTGAGTATTAATAAGGATTTTTGCTTTCCAAACAGGTATTTTTTGCATCGGTGAGATCCGGAGGAAGCAGCCAAGTGTTTTTCATGACCCTCAACAGAAACTCCATGATGAACTGGTAACAGAGGAGCACTTGGCACTCACCACCATGGCATTATTTGTAATTTAAAGGACATTAAACACGTGGACTAACACTGTAGAGGCAGGTGCGGAGGGTGCCGAGGAACCCTCTTGCCACGCTCCCCCGGCGCCGCCAGCCCCGGGGCAGGGACTGCAGCCAGGGATGGACTTTCACGCTTGGAACCCCCGAGGTCTCCTGATTACGCTGTGTTATAGTGGGTTATGAGTTTTCCTTTATTTTATTTTATTTTATTTTATTTTTTAGTTTTACCTTTTCTTTGTCCCCTACTTTGTAAGAATGGGGAAAGAAACAGTGTCAAAAAGTCTGTTTTTAATTCTGTCTGCCTGCTAGCATCAAATATATAGTATGTTGTAAAGTTACCAATTAAATCTGGTGAGAGACAGCACAATAAATGTACCTTTTATCTTTGTGATGAAGGCCATAACCATATAGCTGGGTAATTTTAGAAATCTTTTGCCTTCACCAACATTTACATGTTGCTTTTGGCAGCAACGGCTTAACGGATTTTTAAAGAAGAGAAAAAATAATAGGTTTTTTTCCCCTCTTTTGGGAAATGGATTTTAAATGGCTAAACTACTAGCCTTAGACTAATAAAAATCAGCTACCATTTTTGTCAAGTCTGTCAATCCATATTTCTATATGGATCTTCACATAATGGTGTGTCTTGATAGGGACAGAGGTGCCATTTCTTGTTGCTCCAGAGGTGCCCGCTGGCCCCGGGGCTTGGCCCCGGGCGCTGGGACAGGGGATCGGAGGAGGAGAGGACGGCGGGGCGGTCGGAGGAGCCCCGTGCTTGCCCCTGAGCGGGGGCTGTGGCCGCAGACGGCTCCTGGGATGCCGTGGGCAGCAGACCGTGCTGCCGAAGCCGGCGCAGGTTGTGGGCACTCATTTCCCCTGAGTCCGGAGCCGGGCACTGGCGTGCGGAAGCAGCGGGCACAGGGATGGGGACCATGAAACAAGCTGCCTGTCCCCCACATTGCTGGATTGGGCTTGTAAAGAGCTTGAAAAAATATATATATGTGTGGTTTCTTTGGCCAAGGGTCTGAATCTACTTGTTTTCCACCCCCTCCACTCCCTAAGAATTACCCAACATACAGTGAAAGACAACATCTGTGCCGAACCGTGTGTGTGTGTTTAGTTCAGGTTGAATCGTGTCCTTATAAACTCTGCTCAGTTGATTTCTGTTTTCGGTGCGTATCTGGGGTTTTCTTTCTCAGTAGCTGCAAGCATGGCTGCCTGTGGTGTTGGGGTGTCGCATAACAAGGTCTGTGTTGCTGGTTTTAACCTACCTCGTTTCGGTTGGGGTTTGTTTTTTGGTTTGGTTTCATTTTTTTTTTCCGTTCTGCTGTCGATCACAGCGCTGTTACCTCCAGCGACATATAGAGAGCTTAACTGGCAATCTTGGTGTACTCAGTAACGATGGCTTTATTAAAAAATGATTAAATCAACAGGACTTGGTCAAACTTGAATCTTTCTCAAGGGTAAGAGGTGATGTGGGGTGGCAGGGATGGGATGGGTGGGGCCACCCTCACCTGCAGCATTCTGTGGGCAGGGTGTCAGGGTTTGGTACCGCAGGGATTGCCAGCGGTGGGACTCCCAGGATGTGGAGTCCAGGGAAAAACAGGGGGGATGTGCTTTGTGGTGCCTTCCTCCAGCACCAGGCACCCTCCCACTGGACTGGTGCAGCCTACAGCATGTAGGGATGGCCACAGGACCACGATACTGGTATTCAAACCCCATATAAATCCCATCACCAACACTGATTGCCACCAGCTCTTTGTATTTTCATTGTGGTTAAAATACAAATTAAATAAAGCCCAGAGCTTTCATTGTGTTGCAAAATGATAACTGTTTCGGGGTGTTTTTGTTCTACTTCAAGTGAAAAATGCACAGCTTTGGATGATTTTTTTATTATGGGTTTTTGGGTACAGTGATGAAATAGAAGGAAGTCGTTGAGTTTAAACGACTCAGGTGGTTTGTGAATGTATTTTTTTAAATCTGAGAATAATTTGAAACAAAAATCACAAGAAGCCAATATTGCCACAGTCTTGTCAATGGCATGTGTGTATGGAGATAACACAGAGTAAATGCTTTTCTGGTGCCAACCACAATAAAACACAAAACTTCACCATTAAGCCATGCCTTTTATGTTTGAATAAATAAACCTGGGGTGTTGGAGGACATGGAGGTAAAGGGGATTTCAAGGGCTCCCAGTCATGATGGTCTTTTGGTCTTTGCCTGGAGACTCTTGGGAAAGTGGTTTTGGAACAGGAAGAGTGCAGGGAGGTGGGACATGTCCCTTGTGATGCTGCCCAGCAATGACCAGTGGCCAAGGGATGTTGTGACGGATCTTCACCACCTGACAACTTCTCCTTCTACAAAATCAACTCATAGTTCTTACAAAGACATTTCCCCTCCAAATGTTACTAGCTTTGATTTTCTTGTCTTTTGCTCTAAGTAAAATGTGCTTATGGTTGATCAGTGCTCTCAGAAACTACTTATTACTAGTGTTTAAAGAAATAAATCCCAGGACTCATTTTAAAACCCTGTTTCTCAGATTTTTCACCCAGGAAGGGAAATCTGTTCAGCTGTGCAGTGCTGCAGGAGGAAAAAGCAGTAATGTCTGTGCATGCAGGGGTTGCTTGAGCCTGTTGCAGATTCACTTATTTACAGAGTTGCTGTGAAATATTGTATAACTTCAGGGATGAGTCATGGTAAATGGAAGAAAAGCCCTGAGAGCTGGCATGAGGCCATGCAAGGGCCCTGGTTAGCTCCACCACCCTGGGGAGATGCTGGCTACCACTGCTGGGTGAAGGATGCTCAGAGGCTGTAGCAGCTACTTGTGGGAACTGAATCTTTTCAAACCTGTTTCAGAGTTATTATCAAATGGCCTTTTTCTTGTTGTGAGGTGGTTTGGGAGTTGACACTATGTATTTTGGGACAGAACGGGGATGCTCAAGGTGACCCTGGCCCCAACCCCAGAGCTGGACTGGTTGCTGGAAATGGTTGAAGTTGTGCTGCAGTTCATTGTCTCGATGTGAGCCCACTTAAGGTCCTTTCCTGCTTGTGCAACAATTTGATGCTCTGTCATTGGGGCCAGTGTGAGTATCGTGTGGGCTGGCAGATACTGAACCTGTCTGTTCCCAAAGGTGGGGGGTGGAACTCCATGTCATACCCTGCCTGTGTGTGGGGTAAGTCACCCACCTGGGCATCGCTCTGAGGATATCCAGCAGAGATTCCTCAGCAATAAGGATGCAGTTCCTGGCACAGGGTGCCTGTCACAGCCCTGCAGCATCCGTGTCCTGCCCTGTGCTGCCACTTCCATCTGTGCAGTCGGGACCTGCAGCAGGAGAGGTTTGCTGGGTTTGCCTCCCAGTTTTTCTATTCTGGGACACACTGCACCACCCAGAGTTGAGGGGTGGGAAGGGGCTCATTAACCTCTGGTATCTTTACAGCAGTGCTATAAATGCACCAAATTCTCTCTTCTAAATGTGTTTTATCAGCCTGAGCTGCTGTCTCACATGTGGCCCCAGCACTGCTGCCTGCCCCAGCTGATGTGCTTAGAGAGGAAAAAATGAACATGTAATTTTGGTTTTGTGCCAGCCACTGATGTGCTACATTGGCCTGCTCTTAGAGATCCAGAGTCTTGCAGACTAGATCTACCTTTTTTCTTTGTTTTGGTTTATGGCATACTTTTCCTTTTTTTTTAACATCAAAGCTGTCTCTGAGTGACTCAGAGGCAGTAAAATGGGGGTGCAAATTACCCCAGCACCTGGGGATAGCCTTACAGCCCCTCTGGAATCTTTGAATTCCTTCCACTGAGGTGACAAGCGTGTTCAGCTGCTCAAAAGCAGAGCCCCAGCATAAATTTTAACCCATTGCTTCTATCACACAGCATAAGATTATCAACACCACCAATTACACCACACACAACATAGAGTAGGCAGTAAGCATGGCAGTTGTGCCTAACTAACATTATGCACAGTTCTTGCACTTTATTATTTAAATAAAGCATTAGCAATAGTGCAGGCACTGTTGTTTGCCAATCACCTAACCACTGCCTGGCCAGGCTTACCAGCTGGGGAATGGGTCAGTGTTGCTTTGGGCTGTGCTTTGCCACTCTCTGCACCCTCTGGACTGTGACCACAACTGGCTGTCAGATGTGCAAGAGATTTGATGGGCTGGTCATTCATACAGGTGAAGCCAGGCCTGATTCTCTATCCTGTGGGAACATTGTGCTTCTGCTTTTCAAGCTAACAGTCAGCCCCTTTGGGAAGTGATTGCAGTGACAGGAAGATTTACACACCAACCTTTCCCATCCATGAGCCTCGGGACCAGCATCAAGCTGGCCTCTGCTAATCAGCACATCCACATCCAGCCCCCTGTTCAGAGAAACACAGAGTCTGGAGTCTGTTAGTGCCACTGAGAGTTCAATATGTGCTTAAATTGCCTGGGGCCAGGCTATGGAGGAGTGTGTGACAGCCCAGTTGGCACCAGCCAGGAGCTCAAAGACAAGTGAGGCAGCCCTGGCACTGCATCTTGCCTGGCAGGGAGGGTGAGAGGGGCCAGGGAGGGATGGGAGAAGCCTGGGATAGCTCCATCCTTTTGCCACCATATGTGGCCAAGGGATATGTGTGGCTGTGGGCCTTCCTGCCATTGGCATCCAAAGTTTCCATGGAAGTTGAAGGGTTGCTCCTGGGGAGGTGAGTGGTGTTCACCCACGTGCCCCCAGCACTGCTCCAGATGCTCCACACCCCGTCCCCAGGAAGCCAGATTACAGGAAGGTTCTGCTCTAAGCAGCAGTGGGGAGGGCAGGGAAAGGCCACCCTGCTCGTGGGCTGTTGGTGGCCTTGGATCCCTCCAACTCCAGTAGGATGGGAAGAGTAGGGAGGGAAAGCATCATCCTCTTTTGGCCAGGCACCTGCAACAGGATGGGGATCCCAGAGGGGTACATGGGAATTCTGGAGGGGGACATCTATCCTGGCAAGAATTTCACAGTGCCTGGGGGTTTCAGTTTGGGGTCTTGGGTCAGGGCTCCCATTTGTTTTCTGATTCAAGCTTGAACAGCCTGGTAACTATCAAATCCTGCCAGTCCCATTGTGAAGGTATTTAACTGCAATGCAAAGAAACTGCTTGTAAATACCTGGGTATCCACACACAGCGAGCAAACAAACACCATTGGCAAAGATCTCAGCAGGAAGGACAAATACTGGGGAAAACTAAAAAGCTCAGCCTTGGGGCCTTTCCTGTCACAGCTACACCAGCCTGAGAGGGGAATGCAGGTGCTGTGGCTGGAATCAAAGCCTGCTTAATGCAATGAACTTTCCTCCTTCAGTTAAAGTTTTACTTTACTGGACACCAGTGCAAAGATTAGTGGTCTTACACTCATCTTTGTTGTTTTTTCTCTTGCTCTTCCTCTGTAGAAAGTACATTTTGTGCCTGTGTGAAGCCTGGCTGACTGAGAGCATTATCCAATGAGTGCTGTAATTTGGCGGCCGGACCCATCAGGGGCTGATCTGGAAGATAATGATTTTAATCAGCATTAATCACCTTCCCGGCTGACTCAGATTTTGGCACGGTCTGCTACCGCTAAGAATGCCACTGTCCCCTCAGCCCTGCAGCTCCTCTCTCTGAACATGTCAAGGACAGCAAAGCCCAAGCCAGAGCTAGACCAGCTCAGACCAGCTTGTGCAGATGTGCAAAGTTCATGAAAACTGAGTGAGCCAAGGCAAAAATATTTGGCAGCATCAGTAGTATTTGGCAGCATTGGCAGTACTTCCCAGAATCCACAATATTTGACAGTGCAACCATCAGATGGTAGTGCTGAAAGGCTCACTGTTCCACCACTGTGAGATTTTTAATGAAAGCCTCTTTTACTGTAATATTCGGGGTAATTTTGCTATGTTTTATGTCTATATACACACACAGCTGTCTCCCCTGGTAGGTGTGTGCTGGCATTAGAGCTGCCTGCTGGGGGGCTCTGTGTGTGCAGGTGTCTGTGTACGGACACACAGAGAGACCTGTATACATCTGTGTTTATATATGGCTCTGGATGTGATACATACACATTAATATATTTTAAAGCAGGTGCTAAGTGCTATTTAAATAAAACAGACATTTTCTAGCTGCTTTGCTACATGTGCTGGAGAGGTTTCTTCTCCCTGATTCAGCGAGAGGTTTGTGATGTGACATGTACACCCAGCACAGAAGCTGAGGAAGGTGTTGAGCATCTCAAAACAGGCTCTAGTGTGTTCTCAAGCTCCTGGCATGTCACATTTCCGATGGTTCAGCCGAGGGACAGCCCCAAACCAGCCCTGCAAGCTGGATCATTTGAATTTTCCAGATCCACTCCATGTCTTTGCAGGTCTCCCATTGTTTCGTGTGTGTCCCAAACACGGGGATTGGTGGTGGCTGCTTTGAGCTGAGTGGTGGCCAAATAATGCGTGGAAGACTTGGGTTTCTCATTAACTCCAGAGTTGATATAGTCCCATCTCTCCAAGCACCAGCCCGTTTTCCTGCCTCCATCCCAGCTCTGCTGTCCTTCCCTCCCTGCCCAAGCCCCTGCCTCGCTCTGCAGCCCAGGACAGTGACTGTTCCCAGGAGGAGGGTGGAGGAGCTGCGAGGTGGATGAGAAAAGGAAAATGCAGACAGAGAAGGTAATCATGGCTCACCGGTATTTTTGCACAAGACTTTCTAGTGAAATGACTAGAATTTCTGCAGGAGTGCAGCACTGAGCAATCCCTTGCAAAACCAAAACCAACCAAAAAAATCCCCTCCACTAATTAACTGTGAGCGGAGGCAAAGGGGAAAAGGGCCAAGGGATTATTTTTTATTTTTAAGAGCTCTGTTAGCTCATTGAATAGCTTTAACTGCGATGGCAGGAAAAAATGCTTGAAACAGTGCTGCTAAAAACCACTCTTTTGGTGTTTCAACCCAGCTGTTGTGCTCCAGGGGTGGGGATGGTGCATGACACACTGCTACTGCTGCTGCTTCTTGCGCTGCCGTGCCAGGCAGAGCTCTGGCTCCTGCGAGCAGGGCCAGGACAGACAGTGCAGCAGGGAGAGCTGGACTGTCATTGTGGGGCAACACCACTCTGCCCTGAGGGCCTGATCTTGCCTGTCCCCAGGGGCTTTCCTTCTCCTTTGGGGAGAGCTAACCACCCGTGCTGCTGCAGCAGCATCTCTGGATGCCACTGTCCCAGCCAGCTGGGCAGCAGGGTCCCTCGGGACAGGGATGGGAAGCAGCCCTCCCCCACTTTTGGGCACTGCTAGGACCGTATGATGAGGTTGTTCTGTGCTTCCTGCCCCAGCACCTCACGGGAACATTGGTCCTCTCGGTCTTCACTGCGGTGTTGGGCTTCTTCCAGTACGGCTACAGCCTGGGGGTCATTAACGCCCCCCAGAAGGTAAGTTGAGCCTCTCAAGCTGTGCATGGCCAAGGAACTACAGCTTCAGGGCAGCCAGGGCCAGTTTGTGCCTTACAGAAGCCCTCAGGAGGGCTCTGTCCCTTCCCAGGCAGTCTCTCCCACAGAACAAAGCCCCCATGACAAGGCAGTGCAGGGAGAACACAGCCAGGACCCTCCACTGACACTTCCCCAGGAAAAGGAGTGGGGGTCTGCACATAATGGAGCTGTCCCCAGTGCAACATAGTCCCTGTGCCCGGGCCAAGGGACTGCACCCCCCACCAATCCAGTGCCAAATCCGAACACCAAGCTCAGCCCAGCCCTGGGAAGGGGAATGCTCTGGTGGCCCCTCCTCGCCAGGGTCTGGGTGTTGGTGAGCTGGGGGGAACCCCAAGATTTCATCCCTGCAGAGCCTGCGATGAGAAGCTTTTCCTGACGCAAAAAAAAGAATCCAAAACAGGGGTTGGGGTGGTTATAGATCAGAGCTGATGGCGTTTTTCATCTTTGCCTGTCACAGGTGATAGAAGCGCACTACGGGCGCGTGCTGGGCATTGTCCCCCCAGACAGATATGCTGCCAATGCCTCTGGGGAGGATGGCACGTTCCTCCAGGCTGGCACAGAGGGCACACTCCCACCCCTGACTGACATCAGCGAGGATGTCGCTGCCTCCCCACACATCCTCACGATGTACTGGTCCCTGTCCGTGTCCGTGTTTGCCATCGGCGGCATGGTCTCCTCCTTCACTGTGGGCTGGATCGGCGACCGGCTCGGCAGGTGAGAGGCTCGTGTGTGCTGTGACTTTGTGCCACAACCCAAACCCTTCTGATTGATTTTTCCCATGGAACCATTTCCTCCCTGTAGAATTTGTGTTATTTCCCCCAATTTAGGAAAAAAAGGAAAAAAACCCTCCAACTTCCAAAACACTGTTTCAACCATCACAGAGGTTGGGCCTATTAAAATCTTTAGTTACAAATCAGACATTTAATTGCAACTTAAGCATTTCAGACAGCAGCTGATGAGCAGCCTTGATTAACTTCTGAATTCCCCCTTTCCTTTCCATGGCAAAAGGAAGAGGAGGACATCTGAATGGCATTTGCACAGGATGTACAGTATAATTTATGATATCATTTTAACTACTCTGATTTCACCCTAGCCTTGTATTTTGCAGTGCCTGCAAATCATTGTTTTTGCCCTGCAGTGCTGATTAAATCACTTTATAGCTCCTCTCGTGTGTTGCAAAGGCTGCTTTGGCTGAGCGAGGTGCCAGAGGAGCTGTGCTGCTGCTGCCTTGCAGGGTAAAAGCCATGCTGGTGGTGAACGTCCTTTCCATCGCTGGGAACCTCCTCATGGGGCTGGCAAAATTTGGGCCATCCCACATCCTCATCATCTCCGGGAGAGCGGTCACGGGGCTGTACTGTGGTGAGTCCAGGCTGGGTCAGCCACTGAAAGCAGCTCCTTGGCAGCATGCTCCAGGGCTGCAGTTCAGAGTTTCCTGTGTTTTTAAATATTTTTTTAGTTCAGAAAGGGTTTCAAAGATGGGAGTTTCCCTCTTCTCCCTGTGTCTGTCCTTCTCAATCCAGGATCTTTCCCAGAAGTATCTGGGTTGGCTCTATCACATGTTCATTTTACATATCCTAGAAAGAAGCAGGTTGCTCTGTATCTCAAGGCTGGGGTTTGCTGGTGGCTGCTGTAAGAGGACATCATTAGCCAGGCTGGTTAACAGGTTCCCTAGACAGCACAGGAGCACTGTGCCCAGAGAGGATACGACAGCCAGTAAATAACATGGAATTTCATTAGAATTAGCTTAGAAATAACAGCTCTTTGTTACTGGTATGCAAATACAATACTCCACTCCGAGGTTTCAAGGCAAGTTTTAAGAAAGCTCTTTGCCCTGTGATAACTTCTCCCAGCAGACAACCCCTGCTCTGTGCTGTGTGTATTCAAGTAAAAAGGCTTCCCAGTTTTGGGCTCTGAGTCCAGAGAGAGCCCAGCACCTTTCCAAGGCATAGGTGGTTCCCAGCCAGGCGTAAGGGGCTTGGTGAGGAGTGGGGTGCAGCACACAGGCTCCATCCTCCTTTCCCGTTTGGGAAGTGGTTTCTGCTGGTTGCTGAGCTGTGTCTAGAAGTGGTGATGCCCTTGTGTGCTCGGTGCAGGGCTCTCCTCCGGACTCGTGCCCATGTATGTCAGCGAGGTGTCTCCCACGGCCCTTCGAGGAGCGCTGGGGACGCTGCACCAGCTCGCTATCGTCACAGGTATCCTCTTCAGCCAGGTAAGAAGGAAAACACACACATCCAGAGAGGGTGTTTCAGAGATTAGGAAGACCCAATGACATAATGGGGTATTGTTCACCATTCTACCCCAAAACTGAAGGAGTGTGAAAAACAATCTGTTCTAATGGGGTTAAACCCCTGCCTCGAGTAGGAGGTGTCTTAACAAAGACAACTTCTCAAGAAATAAAAAATACTTCTGCAAACAATTTCTTCTCTCCCTGAGGAAGTTTTCTCAGCATCTCATTAGCATCTCATCAGCATCAGGCTGGATCCTGAGCATGAGAGCCCCGGTAATCAGGTTCTCAAAAATGGCTTCTTCAGGGAAGCAGGGAGCCCAAAGTCCCCATCAGCACTGCCTGCCATGGCTTAAGTCCCAGCTACCCAACAGGTGGGCACATAAATGTACAGAAAACAAACACATCCAGAAAAAGAAGTGGTATTTGCTTCTAGTTTTCCTCCAGCTTGTCACTTCAAAATGCCATAGTGATCAATCATTTTATTTTCTTAGGGAACAAAATGATCCATTCAAATATGCCTCAATTATTCTAGATCCTTGGACTAGACTTTCTCCTGGGCAATGATGAGATGTGGCCCCTGCTCCTTGGTCTGTCTGGCGTGGCTGCCCTGCTGCAGTTCTTCCTGCTCTTACTGTGCCCTGAGAGCCCCCGATACCTTTACATCAAACTGGGGAAGGTGGAAGAAGCTAAAAAAAGTAAGAAAGACATTCTGGGCTTGTCTAGAGTTGTTTTTATGCCGTATCTAGTATTAAACACAGAAGGAAAAGCCCAGCTGAGGACTCCCACGTGACTGTGGTTGCTCCATCTCATGCTCTGAGCTGCTGAGGTACAAACTAGCTCTGGGTCAAAAACTATGGAGATGTTTGTATGGGACTAAGCAGCACTGCTGAGGGATGAGGCTTGAGAGTGATGTCTCAGAGCTGTAGCAAAGCTGATGTGCTGCAACCCCTGACCAAGCAGATGCACTCTGGATCCTTGGATGTGCCATAGGGACCCTCAGGGCAAGACGGCCCAACAGTCCATGTGGTTGGCTTACCTTAAGTTTTGCCTAAAGAGATTCTTGTCCTTACTTACACCTTATCTACCACTGAAAATAAAATGTCAAAATTTTGTTTCCTTAAGATTTGAAAAGGCTTAGAGGAAACTGTGATCCGATGAAAGAGATTGAAGAGATGGAAAAGGAAAAGCAAGAGGCTGCTAGTGAGAAGAAAGTCTCCATAAGACAGCTTTTCACCTCTTCCAAGTACAGGCAGGCTGTCATCGTGGCACTGATGGTGCAAATATCCCAGCAGTTCTCGGGAATCAACGCGGTGAGTCTCCCCAAAATGTTCGTCTTTCAAGAGATCCATGTTGAGCATGAAAAGGCAGCTCTGGCTCCATCCAAGCCCTGCAGGGACGAAAGAAGGCTTTCCCATGGCTGCATGGGCTCCTTGGTCCCTGCCAAGCTGGCTGTGGCAGGGCAGGAGGGAAGAAGAGTGGGAGGGAGTGCAGCACAAAACCAGCTGGCACAGCAGGCCCATGCTCCCATGGCCCTCCACCCACCCGAGTTTGTCAGCAGTTTGCTCTCTGTAATGACATCATGCTCACCCCAGAATCACTATTTTCTAGCCATTTTTAGCCAAACAACTTTTGCATCACCTCCTGGAATACCAGACGTCACCACTTGACACCCAGAAGCATTAAGCAGCACACAGGGATGCCCAGCCCAGCTGGCTCCAGGCCATGCCCAACCTATCCATCAGCCACTGGGTCAGCAACCCATTTACCTCCTGCCCTTAACTTGCACCCAAAAGGAATCATCTTATTTTTGGAGAGAAGGAAGAAATGGGAGTCATTGCAATGAGAATATTTTAAAATTCATGTAAAACTTGGTCATATTAAGATATTTGTCTTCAGTGCTCAGTGCTAGCAATCTGGATTTTGAGATTAAACATGGACTACATAGAAGAAAATAGATTTTAATGTGAAAATGCAGTAGCTCGAGAGAGGAATTTCAACAGGATTTTTAACTCCCTCAGGTTCCTTTGAAATTTTCAGCTTTAATTATTATAACAAGACGTTAAAAGTTGAAAAATTATTCATAATTAAATTACACCACATCTCAGCCAAGCAAACACAACTTTTCCCTCACAAGAACAAGAAGTTTCACCAGCCCTATTGCCTAATCCTTCATCTTGATGTGTTTTGATAGATCTTTTACTACTCCACAAACATTTTCGAGAGAGCTGGAGTTGAACAACCAGTTTATGCAACCATCGGTGTTGGAGTGGTGAACACGGTCTTCACTGTTATCTCTGTAAGTAAATACTTCTGCCCCTGGACAGAAGCTACAATGTGGTTTTGAAACATGATTTTATCCTGGAGCTGGGATTTGTAGTGTTGCAGGACTGACCCTGAACACCTTACAGGGAAAAATCATTCCCTCAGCAAGTTTCATTTGAAAATTCAAGTCTTGACATAGAGCATATTGCTATTGATCAGCACTGCTAAATGCCTTGTGAGTAGAAACTGCACCACTGTGTTCAAGGAAGCTCTGAAAACTCCACATTTCCCCCCAGAATAAAAGCTGCCCTTGAGACTGCAATTGTGCAGGTCCTATTTCCCCAGGGAGTAGGGACGGGATGGGGGCTTTGAAGGAGAAGTCACCAGCTCACGGTCTGCTGTTACCTGTGATCTTTCAAACTGTTTTCTGTATGTACACAGCACCCACACGAGTGATACAAAGGATATTCCACAGTAATAAAAGTAATCCAGCACCTATCCTCATCCTATCTCGGCAGGGCTCTGCAGCAATAAAAGGATGGTTCTGTTTCCACAGACCTTCCCTTTGTTTGTCTCTCTCCTGAGAGGATTAATACAATTCCTATCAGTTGGCAATTAGTTTTATAATGTGACCATAATATAGGTTCAGGAAATGCCAAGCCCATTTCCCTATTATCTCTCAAGAGATTTAGGGAACAAAGGACTTTCACCAACATGATGCAGGACTTGCTGCAAGGCAGAAATACACAGCTCCAAGACATTTAGGACAAGGAGGAATCATTTTAAACTGACAGAGCAGGTTTTGATTAGATATTAGAAAGAAATTCTTGTCTGTGAAGGTGGTGAGGCACTGGCACAGGTTTCTCGGAGACGTTGTGGATGCCCCATCCCTGAATTGTCTAAGGCCAGGTTAAACAGGGCTTGGAGCAACCTGGTCTTGTGGAAGGTGTCCCTGCCCATGGCTGGGGGTTGAAACTGGATGATCTTTAAGGTCCCTTCCAACCCGGCACCTGTGAGATAGGAGGTCTTGGAGTGAATCTGCTTTAAAGTCCATCACAGGCCCTGTACTGAGGAGAAAATGTGATATTTATTGTGAAACGAGGCACAGAGGTGTGCAGCTGGAAGAAGCCTTTCTTCAGCATGGAGGGTGTCCTGCAGTTCGATCCCTGCCTCAGGGCTGTGTTACTTGCAGCTTTGGGCATTTGCTCTTCGCTTCTTTTGTCCACAAGCACTTAAAAATTACCTGCTTTTGTCAATAAATGACAGACCCCAATCAAAAGGCAGAAGCACTGACAGCCAGGTGGACCTTGGCAAGGGGAGAAGGGAGCAGAGACTCGTCTTCTACAGCTTCACGTGTCAGCACATGAACTGCCTCCAGCAAAAGAGAGTCTCTGAGAAGTGTAAATCATGGCTGTAATGGCAGGAAAGGTGGAGCTGCTGGCCACAGGTGTCCTTTCAAGCAGAGGGGAAAGAGCAGGCAGCCTCAGAGGCTGCTGCATGGTTAGGCCAGGCTAGCTGCACTGTCCTCTGGAGAGACTTACAGCTCCCCACCCGCTGAGGTGTCTGGTACAGACTTAGGTATCTGTCAAAAGCCGCGTGAGATGACTGGAATCCACCAAGAGGACTTGAGAAGGAGCAAACAAAGCCTTGTGACTACCAGGGGAGCAAAAGGAGTCTGTCAGTGACTGGAGGAAAAATCCTGACTGCAGCTGCTACACAAGTATCCCTGCCCTAGGACAGGAAAGGTGCAATGGCCCATGATGTGACCTGAATCATGCTACATTTTGAAGGCTGATTTCAAACTACTGCAGATCTAGTAAGTTTTTAGTTACTGGAAGGAAAAAAAGAAAAGGGAGAAAATGTCCACAGTCAGCGATTCATGTGTAGGAGCAGTGGGAAGTCC
The DNA here is from genome assembly GCA_020086605.1 of Lanius collurio. Taxonomy (NCBI): domain Eukaryota; kingdom Metazoa; phylum Chordata; class Aves; order Passeriformes; family Laniidae; genus Lanius; species Lanius collurio. The sequence continues at coordinate 525,012 of JACBWW010000055.1, forward strand.
TGAGAGCTTGGAAACACATGGGATCTGAGTGTATGTACCTTTGCCTTGCCCTTGGCAGGGTGACTGCTCAGTCTTGGCTCCCCAGCAGCCACCAGCACAGTTTCTGATGCTTGGAAACCTGCCCATAAATTGCTACCACTGAAGCTAAAAGAGCAAAAGAGCAGTGTGGCAGTGGTAACAGGTTGGTTATTGCTAATGGCCCTGATCCTGAGAGTGGTGGTGCTGGACACTGAGCTGCTGCATGTGTTTCTACAGGTCCTCCTGGTGGAGAAGGCAGGCAGGCGGTCCCTGTTCCTGGCTGGTCTGATGGGCATGTTAGTCAGTGCTGTGGCCATGACAATTGGGCTTGTGCTCCTGGTAAGGATTTCTCTCCATTTTTTCTCCTTGGTTTGAAAACAAGAGAAGATCCCATCAAAGTCAGTCCAAACCACTGGTGCAAGTGCCTGTCCAGATGAAAAAGCAAATAAGGGGTGGCCTCCTTTGCTGAACACCCTGGTAATTAAAGGGTGCCATTCTGCCTCATTTTGCTGAGCTGCAGGCAAGGAGAAGGCTCAAAGTAACAGCTGAGCTGATGGCTGGGAACTCCCCCAGGCAGCAATGCTGGCACCACATGCCCAGCCAGCACCTGGCACAAGAATTTAAAACCTTAATTATTCATGTCCAGTCCCCCTTTGAACAGAAAGAAATTTCTGAAAAAGAAGCCTACATAAAGTAATTAGTGATAATTAATGAGAGTTGTGTTGGGACTACAACACCAACCTCTTGCAGAGCCAGTTTGCCTGGATGAGCTATGTCAGCATGGTTGCGATCTTCCTCTTCGTCATCTTCTTCGAAGTGGGGCCCGGGCCCATTCCCTGGTTCATTGTAGCCGAACTGTTCAGCCAAGGCCCACGCCCTGCCGCCATTGCTGTCGCTGGCTTCTGCAACTGGACTTGCAACTTCATCGTGGGAATGTGTTTCCAGTACATAGCGGTAAGAAATCCCTTAAACCATCCAAATAAACAACTGGCATGACCCCACTGCCTGGCTCCCAAAGCAGCCCACCAGGATGTCAATGTGCCTCCCAGATTTCCATCCCCTAGACTGGCTGGGCACCTCAGCCACTGGGAGTAGGAAGGGGAAGCCATCCCTGTGGTGCTGATGGTGGTCTCCTCTGTTCCCACTTTCCCATTGCAGGATCTATGTGGACCATACGTGTTTGCGATCTTCGCGGGTCTGCTCCTCGTTTTCTTTCTGTTTGCATACTTCAAAGTACCAGAGACTAAAGGAAAGTCCTTTGAGGAGATCGCAGCTGTGTTCCGCCGCAAGAAGCTCTCAGCCAAAGCCATGACTGAGCTGCAAGACCTGCGAGGCAGCGAGGAGGCCTAGACACCCCACACACCCAGAAAGGAGGGACTGGGCATGGACCTCCTTCAGGCACCATGAGAAGAACGTTGGGCAAAAGTCTCATTTCACAAAAACCTTGCAGCTGGCAGATCAGGAGGACCCATCCATTGGATTCCTCCTGGCTGCTGTGGTTCACACCTCCCAGCCACAGGGGCTAACTTGGCATTTTACTCTAAGACACTTGGGACAACTGGGCTGCAGGAAGAGCCAGGGAAAGGACCCGAGGAGTATGTTACATATGTGTCTCCATGCGCTGCTGGAAGAGCCCATTGGAACAATGATCTTACCAGATGGCACTGAGCAGGACCATCTCTTAGTTGAGATGAAGGAAAGGGGGCTCGCTGATGCTGCAGCCTCATGTTTTCACTTTTTTATCCCCTGCTCTCTGCTTCATTCAGCTGAGAGACCCGGTGCCTTGAGAAACCAATTGCTAGTGCAGTGGTGTCACCAGCACACAGCACTGATCACCCCAGGTGCTAAGGTAAACAGGTACAGCAAACTCCTCCTCACTCTTGCTTCTGCAGAGGAAGATGGTGGATGCTGGAAATGGCTGGGATGAACCTCCCTTGCTTTGCTCTCTGTGCATTATTGGAAATGCTGTCTGATCTCATACAGATTTCTCAGTCACAATATTTTTTAGGAGAATCTTAGAAACTGTGGCTGGGCTGATGGGCATTTTCCTTACACTTCAGCCAGACTACTTAGCTCCTTCTTTCCTCCCAGGAAGCCTCTCCTCTGTCCCTTCTTGCTGCTGCAGCACAAGGCACAGCACAACACTGACCACACAAGAGGCACTCCTGGTCTCCATGTGAGGAGACTGGAGTCCTGTTGCCACTCCTTCCATGGTGTGACTATTGCCAGGGTACCTCTGTCCCCATCTGCAACTTCCTTCCCTTCTTTTCATGCAGTGCTCAAGACCCACAGGCTCCAGGTCCAGCCAAGGGCTCAGGCTGCTCACAGAGCAACAATTAATGATGACACAAAGAAGAAATGGGTATTGAAAGGTTAACTGGAAGGTGTCTCTTACCCAACTCCCACTTTGCATCACTTAGCATTTTGCTGGCTGGGTGTGCTTCAGCCAAGACTGTGTGCAAGCAGGAGGTCGTGCTGCTTCCGTAGCCTTTTTTTGCTCCTTTTGCTTCTTTATGAGACACTTTTATGTGGCAGAATCAAACTCCAAGGATTTTTCTTCCTTTTTTGGGGAGATATGTTGGAACCATTGTAAAAGCCTACTCTCTGCTTGACTTCTAAGATTTGCATGTTCCTTGTTGTGATACCAGGTTACTTTCTAGCAGCTTTCTTGGGATAGAAACCCATTATTTATTTAGAGATGAAACACCAGCATTGCTTGGTCACTGTGTGCTCACCATGGCTGCTGGTGAAGTAGTGGCCAAAATGTAACAGAGGATCAAGCATAATGAAAAGCACATAATAGAAGGGCTGAGGAGGATGCTGCTGCTGCTATGAGTTTGGTTTTTGGTGAGGTTCATGCTCCTTTCCGTGAACATTTTTCCTTTGTAGACTTTACTCTCTTGGTATTAAGTCCCTACAGCAAATTCTCATCACTTCCAAGTGATGAGAAGTGCAGCCACAAGGTCCACTGGGAAAAATGTCTGGCCACAGTGTGTGCACTGAAGCAGTAAGATTGCACCAAAGGCTTTTCTGGAGCAACTGCTGGGATTTAACTAGAGGAGAACTGGGTCACTGCTGTCATGTGCTGCAGTGCTGGGTGACCCGGGTCTGACACAGGCATGCAGGACTGCTGGAACCAGGCTGGGGCTGAGAAGAGAGCAGCAGAGCTGGGACACAGGTCTGTGTCAAGCTGTCCATCTGTGTGCTGCACACAGGTACCCCCGAGGTGAGACCAATGGCCACGGTAGACTCAGAAGCTCTCCACAGTGTTTACTGCCATAAATATTATAATGGATTGTCTGAATGTACAAAAAGGAGATAAAAAGAGAGTTCTTGCTATCAGCATTGTTATCTAGGTTTGTTAGATAAAAGATTAACATATCTATGACATGTGTTGGCTTGCACTGCTGTGTTTTCCCCCCTCTGTACACCTCAGACATGCATCCAATGCCAGATGAGAGCTGTTTTCCCAGCAGGACACATTTTCTCCATAGGTGGTAAAAGATGTGCAAGCCCTCAGCTAAATCCCTTTGAAAAGGGTGGTCCAGAGGTGAGACTATGGGGTTGGAGGCAGCCCTGGAGCTGGTGGGAGCTGGCTCTGGGCCAGGATGAACCCTGACTGGAGGGGTGCCAGTGTCTGGCCCCAGCTGTCCCCACTGCCCACTTCACCCCACTGTGAAGCACCTCTGCTTGCATTGTGCTGGTGCAGCCTAAAACCTGGTGCTGGGGCCTCTCTAGGCAGGAGAGGCAGGAGGAGCATTTGGGGAGAAGTGAGGTTCAAAGCAGATTTGCTACTGCTCTGAGGCCCCAGGCAGGCTGGGTTCCCTGTGATCATACAGGGGGTACAAAACTATTTCCTAAACTTCTTCTAAGTTTTGTCCTGTTGTCTGCAGGGCATCAGTGACTCTGCTGGCAACTCAGCAGTGAGGGGCCTTATTGATCAACATTGAGCAGTCAGTCCTTGTTTTCCTGTGTCAACGGTGAATGACAATAGAAAGCCTGATCCAATTATTGTAGCGCAGCACATAAATCAGTTTAACACAGCCCACAGCAGTAACACTCCCCATGGCTACAGTGCTGAACTTCCCAAAAGTGCTGCCTAGGGGTTCAGAGGCACCTAAGCAAAACAGACTGTCAGGCTGTGTTTCCTTGCAGCAGCTGCCATGTGGAAGGTAAGGGAGTTTTTTTCTTCCAGCCTGGGACAGGATGAGCAGAGTGAGGTACTAGTGACCCTTTGTCCTCCCCATGGCTGCAGTGGAAAGATCAAGCCGGGCTGAACTACCACAAGAGCACTTTAACCATATGCCAGCACAGGACAGGGTCATTAGAGTTAGTTAAATCTGATGATATGTTTACTTTTGTCTCGTCCCATCAGGCTGATAATTAGGACTGTACACTTTATCTATCCTCACCACATGCGAGTTCCAGTTACAACTTGTCCTTGAGACACAGCTTGTTGAATCATTATTTTTATCTCTCACCATTACAGTTTTACTAGTTGCTAATCATTAAGAAAATTTAAAAGACCGAGTCAAACTTATTAGCTTAAATGGTCGCTGCATTTTAGTTAACGTGCTAAATATGTTCTCATACCATGCCTGGCTAATAATGCAATATAATTAATAACCCCTGAGAAAGCATCTTGTCAGCAAGAGCTTTGACAGTGTTTTCCTAATGTGCTGAGATGATAACCATTAAGACTTTTCTGTTGTGCCAACGGTATCTAGTCTCCTACTCTCTAGGCTTAATTTTAAAATTAGTTTGACTTCCCTAATTCAATAAACTCAGGACATTTGGCTCCATTAATGCTCTCCACACTAATTTATCACAGGTTTTTCTGCCTCACTTCAACTTGTTTTTCATCACTGAGAAGCACTACCCTCTATCTCTGGAGTCAAACCACTGATAATGAGGAAGCTAACCCAAGTACCACGTATGCAGGGACAAAGTCCTTGAGGTATGATGAATTTTCTGAGGTGTTCAGTGTCCTTTCATTGAAATCTGTGGGAGCTGAAGAATTTCAAAGCAGGACATCAGGTCTGGATCCAGCAGAATGCATAAGCATCAGATTAAAGTTAAGGTAACTGAGTGTGCTCCAGTGTTTCACTAAATCCTGAAGCAACACTTGCAGATTTTACCCAGAGTCACAGCCTGAATAGCTGTGCTGAAAATGGAATCTCCCCCCCAGCACTAGAGCAATAAATCCTGGCTGTAGATCAGTAGTCCTTAAATTTTACAGGCTGTAGATACAACTGCAGACCCGAGGCTTGTGTAGTGTCCTGCAGTTTTGCCTCCTTGCACTCTGTTCAGGAGAGAGAGCGGCTCTGTGACTCTGAGAAGCATCAGGTCCCCGCAGGTCGTGGGTGCGGCATCACCGCTCCAGCACAGTTGCGGCCCCAGGAGGGAGGGAAGAGCTGGAGTTACTTTGTGCTTTCCCGGTGGGGAAGGTACAATTACAGCGGTTCCTGCCAGCTCTCAGTGTCACTGCACTGTCACCGCTTGCCTCTGATCCCCAGGGTGTGCCCAGGGTGATTCCCTGATTCCGACAAGGGCTCGGCACAGGAAAGAGCCAGTGAATGGCAGCAATAAAGCAGTGCTCGGAGCAGAGGGGGTGCCTGTGGCAAGGTCACTGCAGAGGGTCCCTGACCCCACTCCTGCCACACAGATACACGTACATAGGAACTCTGAACTCCTGCTGAGTGTGGCACTGTCCTGTGCAGGGGGATCACTGATGCACAGCCTCTCTCACGTCCTCCTGCTCAATGCTGTGCTCACAGGCCACTGTGAACCCTCACCCCAACAGTCAGGACATGGCAGGATGCCAGGAAAGTCAGCTCAGCAGCTGAAACAAAGACACTGCTCCGGTTGGAACAGGGCTGTTTACACCACTCCGCTCATGGCCTGGTATTTCTAATCGTGTGACCTGACCCCATGGCCCAGAGGTGTAAACAGCACCTCCTGCCTTCCACTGGGCCGGCTGGAAACAAGGTGGGATGTTTCCCCCAGCACTGGCTGAAATGCATATTCTCGAGGCTGGGCTTTGATGAGGCGCTTTAGGGCATCGGACACATCTCCAGAACATAACTGGGAACACACAGAACTCACTAAGTTTAAATCTTCCAAAAATTTTCTAATCCCTCTTCACTTCTTAAAGACACAGATAGGAGAAGCAAAGCTTGATAACATCATGAGCCTACTTGAGAGAAAAGGTATGTGTGTGATCCAGCTGTGCAACAGTGGAAAGAAAAAACCTTTAAATGTGAAAGGCCATGGAATTTTATTTACAAATGTGCTTTGAATCCAATTGCTGTTCTTGTATAGAAAAGTGGGATAATCACATTAATACTATCAAGAAACACACTTTAGAAAATAAATGTTGATCCAGACAAAGGAAGGATACCTACAGGCCATGACTGATGGACTGGATTTCCAGTGTTTTTTATTGACTATGAAATAAAGGCTGTCTTGGAATATTTGTGTCTAAAAAAATAAATATCATCTACAGCTGCACTTCAGTAAAAAGACTTGATTTAGCCCATAAGATCTCTCAACTAATTCAAAATGAATCTGTTAATTGTGGAAAATCAGCCAAATATATCAACTGATATTTGAGGAAAAAAATAAAATATCAGTAGTGCTTAGCCCCAGGCTGCTGCAGTTTGGGTTCAGAGCAGTTGGTTGTTTTCTCACAAAGTATTTTATTGAAGATAAAAAGCCCTAGAGCATGTGCAACTTGTCACACACTTGCAGGTAAACAAACACACACTGCACATGTTAAAACAATTAATGGGATGCCCCAGATTCTGCTTATCAACTGAGACAGCAGTAAAATGGGCAGGATAAAGTGTTATCATCTCCACAGCTGGCTGGGTGAGGCAGCATCCAAGGAAAGCCGAAGTAAAGGAGAAAGACACGATGCTGGGGCCTCATGAAGTGGCCCCATGTAAATAAGAGCCAAACTTAACTCCTTGGCTGTACAATTTAGAGTGGGATCTGTGTAACAACAACAGTGGGACCACAGGCAAACAGATCCCAAAAACTGACACATTAAATAAAACATCTCATGATGAAACATTTGAAAATGTGATGTTAAAAGTGACTTGTGTAGCTACCCCATTAGAGCACAGATGACAAACTCAGGGTCTCAGGGCAAAAAGCGTAGGACAACACAGAGCAGCCTGTGGTGGTGATGGCTGAGGCAGGTGCTGCCACTGAATTTCTGCATTTTCCTGTTTTTGTTGTGTTGGTAGGTGATCTGCACGACAACCTGCAGAGCCGGGGCACATCCACCAGCAGCTCCAGAGGAAAGCTCCAGGTGAATTTGTTCAAAGATCACAAAGTATTACAACATCTGCCTAGGAAGGATTTAGTAAAAACAGTCCTTTGGCCTCGTTTTGTTCAGGATCCCATGGTCAGGCTTCCATGGCCACAGATCTCTCCTGAGGCAGCACAGGGAATGGTTGTTGGACAGGATGAGGGCTGTGCCATAGTGTAGAGCACTTTGGATTGGAAAACCTCTTTAAAGATCATCTGTTCCAAATCCCTGCCATGGGCACAGACATCTTTCATGAGATCAGATTGCTCTAAACAACATCCACCCTGGCCTGGAACACTTCCAAAGATGGGACATCCACAGTTTTTCCAAACACGGTTTTTCCAAATCTACCCTCTTTTCGGTTTGAAAGCCTTGGCCCTCGTTCTGTCACAATAGGCCTTGGTAAAAAGTCTCTATCTTTTACATAACCCTCCTTTATAAATGAAAATACTGCAGCAAGGTCTCCCTGGAGCCTTCTCTTCTCCAGGTTGAACTTTCTGATTTTCTTTACAGAGGATTATCCTCATGGTCCTCCCCTGGATCTGCTCCAACAGAGCCCTATGTTTCCTGTGTTGGGGACCACAGAGCTAGACACAGCATCCCAGTACTAATAATTCCACTATTAATGGAATATCAAACAGAGGCTCTCGGTATGGATCTCAGCCATCTCCGTCTCTTTTGGCTGATTATGCTTTCAAAACGCTCCTTTCTGACTGAGAGGGTGCACACGAGGCAGACAAAGGAGCTTTGTGTGTACAGTCATGCACCGCTCACACGGCTTTGGGGACATTTTGGGGACACACATCCCCCCATATTCGTGTGACTCGCAGCGCCGCAGCCAAGCAGCCCTGACACACCAGGGGCCGCCGCAGCCAAGCAGCCCTGACACACCAGCGGCCGCCGCAGCCAAGCAGCCCTGACACACCAGGGGCCGCCGCAGCCAAGCAGCGCTGACACACCAGGGGCCGCCGCAGCCA
>JACBWW010000055.1:533720-582082 GCA_020086605.1 Lanius collurio
CTCGGGGATGGGACGGGACGGGAAGGGAGGGGGGCGAGGCAGGCCCGGGGGCGGGAGGCCGGGGGCTCGCGGCACGTGGCGGGACCCGCCCGCCGAGCACGTGTGCGGGGCGGGGGGGTCCGGCCGCGCTCCCCGCGGTGGGTGGTTGGCTTCGCGTCCGTCCCCCTCTCCCCCTCCCGCCGCCGGGGCTCCGAGCCGACCCTCTCTCGTTGTCGCGCAGCCCCCCCGCCGCCAGCCCTCCCCCTCGCACCGCCATGGCTGACGAGCTCGACTTCACCACGGGCGATGCCGGCGCCTCCTCCACCTACCCCATGCAGTGCTCGGCGCTGCGCAAGAACGGCTTCGTGGTGCTCAAGGGGCGCCCCTGCAAGATCGTGGAGATGTCCACCTCCAAGACGGGCAAGCACGGCCACGCCAAGGTGAGCGCTGCCGGCCCGGCTGTCGCACAGCCCGCAGTGTGCTCTCCTGCGGCTCCCGGCTGGCCGGCAGGGAAGGGTGTAGCGTTTCATTTGGCTCTGTGTCCCGCCTTTGCCTTTCTCGCAGCGATGTCTCATCACTCCGGAGCTGGCTCAAGGGTTTCCAGTCATATAAAGGAGGAGGGATCGAGGACCGGGAGGGTTGGTTTTTTCTCCCAACTTTAACTAGTTAGTGTTGGTTTGTTTTTTTTAAAAAAAAAAAAGCTTTAACACTCATAGTGACAAAACCAATTTCTGTAGTGGGGGTAGAGTAAGTTCTGGAAGGGGGGGCTGATGAAATCACTAGGGCGTGGTTGGCTTGTGCTGTCGATACCCACCAGAGCACTTCTGTGTCTGGCCGTGCCGGCAGACTTTTACTGTTGCGGTGTTAGAGCAGGAGTGCCCGTGCTGTGTTATATAATCCAGAGCTCAGCGGACACTCGTTACTCTGTGGGCCTGCTCTGGCCCTGTTTTGCTGCCTTTGCCTCGCAGCTTCTTTCCTTATCCCAGCACTGAGAGAGAAGTGCCTGTGTCCCAGTAGGGAAGTTCTTAGCTGCTGTCTGGGGCTGCAGCCCTGCTGCCCAAGCAGTTGGCTCATGCAGCTGTCCAGAGCTTCGAGCAAGGCTGGAATCCCCATTCATTTATTCATTCATTCAGACACACTTTAGGGTGGGTATATCAGAGTTTAAAGACAGATCTGTTACAAGCACAGACTAAGGAGATTTATAAGTTTCCACAACCTTGTGCAATATGTGTAGGGGAGTAGAGTATTTATGACTTGTCCAAGCTAGAGTAGACCAAGCTCTTCCTAGTATTTTTCCTTCTACTTCCCCTTGTCTTGTTTTAATAGACAGATCCAATTTTCTTAAATACAGAAACAGCTGTGAGAAGAACTGGTGGAACTGGTCATCTAAGGTCTAGCTGCAGCGAGCAGTGCAGCTAGCATAAAGGGAGGTGGGAGCTGCTGTGATCTCTGTGCATGACCACCTCTTTTCCCCTTAACCTCCACTGCCTGTTTCTCAGAACAGTTAGGTGTTTAACTAAACATTTTCTTAACCACTGTGAACTCTTAGCTTGCTGCTGTAAAGCTACAGAAGGCAGTGGAAGATAACAGTGGGGTTTCTGTAGTGTACTGTGGAAGGGAGTGATGAGAGGCCTCCCCTTGATGTAAGGGATGTTTTCATACTACAAGCAAGGAGTTGAGGCAGAGTCTGGGATTGCACATGATCTTGGAGGAAAGTGAGTAGAACGAGCAATACTGATGGTAATAGCATCTCCAGGACCAACAGTAACTGAAGTTATTTTTCTACTGTTACAGGTCCATTTGGTTGGTATTGATATCTTCACTGGTAAAAAATATGAAGATATTTGCCCATCAACTCATAACATGGATGTCCCAAATATCAAGAGGAATGATTACCAGGTGAGTTAACAGTCATATGAGGCTTTATATTCTTTGTACCACACATAAACTGTCTTCATCCCCAAATTTGCCTCTTAATAAAGTACTGTTGTCAGGATTAATGGGAGTTGCCTGTCTTGATATGGCATAGCATTTACTGAATTGCCAAAACTGTCCAAACTCACTGATGGGGAGAGAGCTCTTTGGTGCATAAACCACCTCAGGTTACAGTAGCAGTCTTCAGGCATGACAGGTAATAGAGATAATTCATAACCATGCTTTTTCTAGCTATTATTACAAGGCCACTTCTGGGTTCCTTGTGGTACTGGCATCCTTTAGAATATGGAGAGAGGTTATCCCTGCTGCAAGCTAATAGTTAAATGAGAATCAAGATCTCACATAAGTAAATTTGAATCTTAAACATAAATTGTCATATATAGTTTCACTCTTTTATATGGTAGATGAATCCCCAAAATAGTCTTAAACTGCATCTGATGCCAGTTCTAACTTGCCAAAGTGTTTTCTGCTCCTTGTGTGGAAAATGGCTTTAGGTGGTACCAAACAGTTTTGAAGCTCCTGAAATCTGCACTGAGTTCCATACATGTATGAAAGGAGCAACTTCTGTGATATGGTTAGTGAGCTCTTATAAGCACAGTTCAGGTTGAGTTGTAATTTGTTTGCTGTCTTCTCATTGCATTGGGAATAGTTCTAGTCAGGAACTTACACATCCACATCATCTGGAAAGCTGCAGTTGCTTGTCAAAGGCCAAGTTCAGTGTTTTGGCAACCCTTCAGGACAGCCGATGCTGTTGGAATAAAGTGTGACCAGTCTGTCTTAGGGCTCAGACCTTCCAATAAATTCTTCTTGGTGTGGTCTTTCTCTGTTGTTCTGGGATCCTAATTTTTTGGATTCACTGTTACATGTCCCAAATTCTCCAACCTGCTTTGTCAAAATAGCCATTCCTCTTGGCTCAGGCTTTTGGTTAGGCTGAAAACAGCACTAAAAATGGTCCAGGTCTTGGTGGATGTTCCCTCATTTCTTGATTAGTGTTTAAGTAAATGATTGTATCTCACTGTAGAGATGCAGGTATAGAAGTGTATAGTTACACTGCTGTGTACTTTTTACACTTTATACAAGCAGTGTTGTTGAGTGAACACCATTCCAGTTACTGTTTCTAATTCACAGATGAAGAAAGCTGAACCAGTGACCTGGAAGCAGTACATTTCCTAAATCATACACCACATGGAATTTGTAGAGTCCCACCTACTAGGATGTAACCAGCAGGGTTCTGTTGGTTCTTGATAGCAGAATGCCTTTGCTACAGTTGCCCTAACTCTTAGCCCACTAAATCTTTGTTTAAAATGGATTTAAATAAGGTTCCTAACTGTTACAGTACTAAAGAATTATTGTAACAGGGAGAGTTCACTGCCTTCTGCTTACATTAAGCTACTACCTGCTGGTGATTGCTGATGTTAGACTTGTAAAAATGAACTTCTCTCTGCAGCTGATAGGCATCCAGGATGGGTATCTCTCCCTGCTGACAGAAAGTGGTGAAGTTCGTGAGGACCTAAAGTTGCCAGAAGGGGATCTCGGCAAAGAAATAGAAGGAAAATTCAATGCCAATGAAGATGTGCAGGTGAGTTGGGAGGGCAGACAAGAGCAGTTATGGTTAATCCCACTTGTCAATACAATGAAAAAGTATTATTCTGATATTGACCTCTTGTATCTCTTTGTGAAGTGGGTTAGAGCGGTGGGGGTTGGTACTTCGAGATGCAGAAGGACGTTTGTACTGGAGCACTCAAAAGAGAGGGGATAGATACTAAAATGTGAAAGTTTGTGACCTCTAGGAGTACTTCCTGTGGCCTGGAGCTCACCTCCGTGTTTTCTCTTCCAGATATCTGTCATAAGTGCAATGAATGAAGAATGTGCTGTAGCCATAAAGCCTTGCAAGTAAAGAAGATCGCCAGGCTCGGGCAACTGCTCAGGTCTGGAGAAACCACAAATCTATAAATTTGGTCCTTATTGTCACCAAAGCTCTGGCCTTCACAAGCAACCTCATTTCCTTTTGAATTGTTAAAAGCAGTGCTGGATTCTGGATTAGTGTTGCAGGCTAACTGGCAGTTTTCAAAATCACTGAGATTTTAATTCCTTAATTGTAACTATTTTAACATTCCTGTGGGTTTCAGCTATGGATCTAAGAAACCAATCAGGTGTTACTAGTGGATATATTTTTATTTGCTTGAGCAAAACAGTGTTTGTCTGTATGAACAGACAAAATACAGTATTCAGGGGCTTTTAGATAAGCTGGTAGGTATCTAGGATTATAAAGTGACCTAGAGCACAAATAGTATTTTTCTTGACATCTTTAGGTAGAACTGACAATAAAAATAGCTTTTTCTTGTTTCCTTTTTTTTAAAGCTTAAGTACTTTGTGGATTGGGACTCTTGCAGAACTGTAGGTGCCAATCACAACTTTTAGACCAAGAAACTCAAGTGATCAGAAATGCCAGCTGGCTTGACCAAGCCCCAGTGGCCATGTGCAACTAAACTGTATTACCTCTGTTTTCTTCTTTGCCAACTTGTTGGCTTATTGTAACGATAAAATGGTTTAAAAAAAAAGCCTACCTGTGGTTTAGGCAGGCCGTTGGAATATTGAGTAGGTAAGACATAGATAGGTCAAGGAGACACAAAGGTGAGAATGGATGTTAAAGCTATAGACTTTCACTCGAGGCCTTTGTCAGACTTGAAAAATAAAATAGAAAAATGCAGTTCAATTGCTTTCCTTTATTATATTTATCTTAAACTATAAAAGGGTGACAAACTCCATGGGAATCTGTTGCAGTGCTTCCAGCTTTAGGTTTTAACCTTCAGGTTCAGACCATATTTTTGTAGCACAAGGACCACACATTTTTTCAGAAAGTGAGACAAACTGTAGCATTGAGCCTAAACTAAATGCATGGGATTCTTTTTTAAAAAAACCCAACCTATTGTATTTTCAAAACATAAACTTGACAGATGATACCGGACAACCATGGCTTCACTATAAAAGTAAATAACTTGCTACCTAGTTAGGGAAGCTGGCTCCTATCCTGGGGAGTTCTGAGTCATAGCAACATGCATGCATGCCTCTAACTATTTAGTAGCTTAACAAGGCTTCACAGCAATAGTTATGGAAGGATAATTAGCCTGCTCCTGTTTAATACATTCAACATGAATTCTAAGACTTGGTGACTTTTCATGAGTGGGGAAACTTCCTTAGTCCATGGCTCAGACCTCTCTTCACAGTTGATAAATTGTGTCCTGAACTTGCCTTAATACTCAGTGGCTGATGGAGGATGACACAGAAGCTGCCCCAGACAGCACGCACAATTCACACTACTGGCAGCCAGAGTCGGACTTCATGCTGCTCTTAACTGCTTAAAATGTTTTCAGCTTCATAGTTTGTACTCTCTAGTCCCTGAAGGACTCGTGGCAACTGTCCTGAGCTGTCCTTGGCCACACTGGGGCAGGGCTTAGCAAACCTTGGAGGTGTAATGCAGGTGGCAAAAGCATGCATTGTCCACAGACTCCCCGTGCCAGGGAGAGCAGTACCAGTGAAGGTAAAGACAGCAATAAATACACTCCGGTAATAAAGCACAGCTACCTGGGACACCTGGCAGAGGTAGGACCTGCCACATGCTCTTACCTAGCACAAAACATGTTGCAGGTGAATTCTGTAAACAGCACCTTGACGGAAATGGCAAAGCTGCTTTTAAAAGAAGCTGTAGATTGAAATGCTTCCAGAATCGTTCTGAAGCGGATGAAGAATAGTTCAGGCTAGTTTGCACTATGCTCCTTTCTGCCTCTCCATCGAGCTGGTACCTGGAAGTCAGGCTTTGTTGGCTTTGGAGGTGACTGAAATGATTGCTGATGGTGCTGACAGGAAGCTGAGCTGTGTGGTGTCATATGGGAAGTCACAGGTTGCTATGTCAAACTATTGCAAGTTCTATCACCACATTACAAATACTTCCAATATGGTTGAAAACTACAAGACTTGAATTTGTCCTTGCTCTGGTAGTGCTTTAGTCTCAGCTGCCTGTCTGTCCTCTAAAACCTTGTTTGAAGACAGGTACTTGATGCCACTGGCCCACAATCTGAGCAGTTATTCGGACTAAGCTCTCTGGGACCAGGGCTGGTGTAAGCCCTGTTCCTACAAGCGGGGTCCTGGCCTGACTAAAGTTTTCAGGTAATACAGCAACTTTAAGACAGAGGTTTTATGACCTCCAGCTTGCTGGAAGAGCCCTCCTCGGGACTTCCACATGTCCTTCTATCGCAACCTTCAGTTCTGCAAGATTTAAATGATTAAGTACTTCATTATAGGTTTGTTCTTATATACTTAGTTGTCTTTGTGAAGCACTTCAGACACCATGGAAGTACAGAGCATCATGCATGAAGTTTCCCATAGGTAATACATAAGCATGTCTTGAAGCATAATCTCCAAGTTTTAGTAAGGTTAAAAGTTGCTTCTAAATTAGAACATGTATTTGAGGCATTTTTTTTTCTAAAGCAAGACGCTTCAGTTTCCTGTCAGAATCGTTGCAACAAACTTTGTTTGTGATCAGTAGTCCATAGAGATGTGTATTTTTTAATATTCATAACCAAGTGCTTAGGGAAGTTCTCCTTTCATAGCTTTACTTTAAAACAAGTCTTACCGGTGTATTTGTTCTGTATTACTGTCTTAACACTTAAATTGTGTCAAAACCATAAACTTCTTATAGCTGATGGCAATTGCTTAGAGTAAAGCCTGTGAACACAGGGAGCTCTGGTGAGAGGTATTTCCACTCCAAATAATGCATTTTTTTATGGCTCCTGTTCATTGAGTTTCTCTTAACAACTTCATGCAATTGGAAAGACTGCAGTATTTCCTGCCTCCAATGTTGGCAAATAATACTTTGAGAATTCAATAGATCCTTCTATAATTTTTGTTATAATGGTGGTTTTTCAACTGGGCTCTTGGTGGTTGAGCCATGTTCTCAGGGCTGTTTTTTTTTTAAGCTGAAGTTCATTGTTTCTCTTGCAGGTTTTTCTAATCCAAAGTGTACCCAGAAACGGTGCACGGTCTGTAGTTTCACAATACAGATAACTTTACATAATCTGTAAAGAAGTCAAGTTTTTTGACAGTTCTAACTCTTATGGTTACTGCAGGTCAGTCTCACAGAATTCAAAATTCAATAAATCCCACTATTATATTTTTTTTTTTCGATTGAGTAATTAGAATGTAGTTTGTTACAGTACAACTAAACTTCAGGCTATAAAGAGACCTTGTTCAGGATATTCTGAGTATCCGCTGGAATGTTACTGAAGGTGTGGATCCTGGAGTGATCAGCAGCTCAGCAGGAGTGGTCGGAGGCTCTCCAGCACCTGCACTGTGGCCCTGCAGTATTTGCCCTCCGAGAGTGACTTGGTTTGTGAACTCCAGGGAGACGTTTGCCGTGCTTTGCTGTATGTCGGAGCCCCTTTGTCCTGTGCTGTCTGTTGTGAGCAAACCCGGCTGCTGCGGCCCCCGGAGCGAAGGCCACGGCGGGTTCTGCTGCTCGTGGAACAAACCCCACCCTGGAACCTGTGCGATCCGGCAGCTCCGCTGTCTGTTTGGGAAGCTCTGTTACTGTTCTCAACACCATGGAAACGATCAGGGGAAAGATTTGTACGCGTGTGTGTGTTTTGCTCCAGAAATAATAAAGGTGTCAGTGCTGTGGGGAGCTGGTGCTGGTTACAGTGATGGGGAGCGCCGTGGGGCTGCCAAGGGACTTCGCAGCCACTTCCAGGGGCGGGGACGGGGTGGTTGTGGGAGGAAGAGGAGCCCGTGCGGCTGTGTGCTGTCCCGGGGAGCTGCAATGGGGAACGACTTTCCCCGCTACCAACACCGGGGAAATAACGCCGCGCAATTCCACACGGGACTGCCTCCCGGGGCCGCCATCTTCCCGGCAGCGCCAGCCCCTCCCGGCGTGCCCCACGCGGTGACGTCACAGGCCGGGGGTATAAAAGCGCGGCGTGGCCGGCCCCGCTTCCTTTCCGCTGGAGCCGCGCGGGGCAGCGCCATGGCGCCGGTGAGAGCGGGAGGGCGGCGGCGGCCGGGCAGCCGTGGGACGGGGCAGCCGTGGGCCGGGGCAGCCGTGGGACGGGGCAGCCGTGGGCCGGGGCAGCCGTGGGACGGGCAGCCGTGGGCCGGGGCAGCCGTGGGCCGGGGCAGCCGTGGGCCGGGGCAGCCGTGGGACGGGGCAGCCATGGGACGGGGCAGCCGTGGGACGGGGCAGCCGTGGGACGGGGCAGGAGGCCGTCCTGGTGCGAGCGGGGCTTTCCCAGAAAGGGCTTCTTGTGGGAGGCGGCCGTGTCGGGTCGGACCGAGCCGGGCCGAGCCGGCTGCAGTAAGCCGAGTTGGCCGGGAGATGGCGCTCCCGCTGCCATGTGTGTTTCCCCACCGTGGGTCGCATCAAAGTTTTTTACGGCGTGGTTTGTTAATGCTGGGGAATTCTTTGGTGTTCTAGCAAAAGGACAGAAAATCCAAAAAGTCAACCTGGAAGTTTTGCCTTGACCTGACCCATCCTGTGGAAGATGGGATCTTTGATTCCGGGAATTTTGTAAGTTGTGGTTTTGCTCATACGTGTGATGGATAGTAAAATAAAAGCCTTAGTGCAGTAACTGAGTTGTAGTTGAGACACTGCATTCTAAATGAGTTAAATCATCAGCTGTTCTTTAAAATACTGTAATTTTAAAAAGCCATTTGGTTTTACATCATGCTTCATACCTGTCCAGTAATAGAACTGTTTTAAATTTAATTCTGTTTTAGCGCTGTGGTGATTTTTAATAATTGCATGCTGTGAAATATTTTTGCTCTGTAAATATTTCTGTCAGGACGTAAGTAAACAGCGGTTTTTAATGTTGTTACATGACTAGGGTCCCTTCCCTAGTTTATACCTAGGGTGCCATTCCCTAGTGTTCTATTTCTTTAATGTTGAAACAGGAACAGTTCCTAAAGGAGAAGGTTAAGGTCAATGGGAAAACTGGAAATTTGGGGAACACTGTTCACATTGAACGTCTGAAGAACAAGATCACAGTGACGTCTGAGAAGCAGTTCTCTAAAAGGTTAGCAGGGGTGTCATTCTGCTGTGTTTGTGAGGTTTGCACTGTGATATGTTGAACATAGAAACAGAGTCATTTAGCTTGGGAAAGATCTTCACAATCAAGTCCAGCCATAAAGCTGATACTGTCAAATTTACCACTAAACTGTGTCCCTTAAACACATTCTGCTATTCAGCTCTTGTCTGCAAAATGAATTCCAATTAATGCACTTCTGATGCTTGGAGAGGTGTTAGCTCAAACCTTCGTAGCACTTGTAAATATTAGTGAAACATGTAATTAAAAGAGATTTATTATATCAGATACTGAAAAGCTGCTTTTTAAAACTCAAGGCTTGATTGCAAATTAATGTTGACCCTAAGCATATTAATAGAGATACTTTATATAGGTCCTTAGAAGTGTATCAGGGGAAGATGGACCTTTAAAATAACACTGAATTAGCATCATGGATGGCTGTTTGATTACTTAATTGGTTGTATTATAATGAATGTGTGCATGATGTGGGTTGTTGCAAACATACCTTTTAAGCCAAATGAAGCTTAAACTGTTTAGTTTGTTAGGACACACAAGAACTGAGTGCACTGATGAGAGGTACAGATCCTTCCTTGCATCCCCTCTTTGTTTGCTGATACAGGTGCACCAGAATCTGTTACCTTAGACTGAGGTTTAGTACCACTTAACAATGCTTTTCAGTTGCTGGCATTTTACTGTGCAGTCAAAAAGCAACAAATAATAAATTCTTACATATTTGTAGTGAAAATATGCTTTTATTGCCTGTTCTATGTGAAAACTCTTCAGTTTCTGGCTATAGTTACTGTGGTATTCCCCTGCTCAAGGCATTGTCTTGGCTGTAGTGCAGACAGCAGCAATGGTTGTTCAGTGAGAAACTTGTAATGTGAAATTCCTGCTTTTCAGGTACCTGAAGTACCTCACCAAGAAGTACCTCAAGAAGAACAACCTGCGGGACTGGCTCCGCGTCGTCGCGTCCGACAAGGAGACCTACGAGCTGCGCTACTTCCAGATCAGCCAGGACGAGGAGGGCTCAGAGTCTGAGGAGTGACTGAACCTTGGCTTTATGCACGGTGCAGAGTACAAAAGACTAGAACATCTATTTATAAGAACACTTTTAACTTATTGGTGAATAAAGATTTTGTACCCTGTTGGACAGAGCATGGTTGGTTTTCTAGTATTTTTCTTCAATTCTAGTTGGAAAACAGCACGGGAATTGTTTGATTGCAGCTTTCTTTCCCCTGCCAGGAATCAGCTGTTCAGTTGGCACTGGTGAAAGACCCAGTAGGAAGAAACTCAGCCCTTTGCCCATGTGTAGGACAGTTTAATCAATTTTTAATTATGTTGGTATAAATAGTTCTAGACCTTGTTGTGACTGAAAGTTCCAGCTCCTGCCGTGAATTTATGTGAAGGTAATGGCATAATATTTAATACAAGTTTACTTCTAGTTATTTTAGTTTAAAAATAGGCTCACAAATTGTAAATATTTTTTTTCCTGCGTTATTTACCTCATTCACTAGTTGTGGTATTCCTGTGTGTAACCGCAAGTCAAACTGCAGGATAACAAAGATTTGAAAGATTTATATTAGATGGATAAATAAGGATATGGAGACAAACTTGATTGTCAGCAACCAGCTAAAACATCTTAAGGGAAGGAGTGAGATGTCCTGCTGTGTTGACAGTGCCTGAAAACCATAAAATCCATACAGATGTTTCTCCTTTTATGATATATTTTACAGTTCTTATATTTGATTTCTGGGATTATTTCTTTAAAACAGGTATTTCCCTAGTACAAGTGGGGAGTTCTTCATTGAAACAAATAATTCCATAACTGTGAACTAGTTCTTGCAATATCAAGAGAGATTTATGTTTTCATTCTGGAAAGAGTATTTGTGAGACTGAAGTTGCAGTAACTTGCATATAGATGCATTTCAGTGCCATGTAGTGTCCTCTGCATGCGATAACTTGGAATATTTACTCACATTGTGGTGTGTTGGTGAACTCTGGAGTAAGTAATGCCCTGTTTGTTCAATATCATAAACCAGGGATACATTTAGACTCTGATGCTGAACTTTGTGCTTAAACAAGTCTGGTAGTTGGGGCTGAAGTGTGCCCACTAAATTATTGGATCTCCTGATTATTCTTTTCTGATTTATTATATCAGCATTGTTTTTACTGGCAAACCTCTGAGACAGATGATTTAGAGACTTGACAAAACATAAAACAATGTGTTACAGTCAAATGATACCCACTTTTGCTACCTAAATCTAAATGAGAAGTACAGAAGGGGAAATTAGTTTTGTCAACAGCCTTTTGGGTATCATTTGTTATTTTCCAGTGTGCTTGAGCAGCTGTTCCTGGCCCAGGGAGAAGAGAAGCAGCAGCAGTGGAATACCAGCTACTTGTGCCATGTCTGCCTCAGTGGTGGTTTTATTTTGCTGCTTCAGAGGTCTCAAAAGGAAGGGAGCAGTGTGTTGGACTTTATATGCTTCAGTGGAAATAAAAGAGCCCAAGTCCTGCCCCAGTCTGGGCCACTGGGTAGTGCTGCCTTGGGATTTCTCACTGGAGAAAACCCAGGCAGTGTA
The DNA here is from genome assembly GCA_020086605.1 of Lanius collurio. Lineage (NCBI taxonomy): Eukaryota > Metazoa > Chordata > Aves > Passeriformes > Laniidae > Lanius > Lanius collurio. Next base: position 545,287 of record JACBWW010000055.1, read on the forward strand.
GAAGCAGCAGTTAAGGGTGGTTTTGTTCTTCCTTTTCTGGCAATGTTAATGCTGGTAGAAAGCATTTACAGTACCAGTAAATACTGTTTTGAACAAGCCACTTTTTTCACAGTGAGGCTGCAAGTATTTGTAAAACTGATCTGATCTGTTCTCTTTGCTGCACAAAGTTAAGCAAAGGGCCTGACTTAACAGTTGTATTTCAAAACACAGCCCCACCTGGTGTTTCAGAGCTGTGCTTTTGTGCGACAACACCACGCTGACACAACAAAGCTGATTAAATGGAACAAGCACGAACAAAAATCAGAGCTAACAGGATCACAGTGCCTTGTTATCCTTCCTTTCAAAGCAGGCTGGCAGCCACGTGTGTGGTGGTACAGCCTAGCAGATACAGATTGTCACCAGAGGAGAACAAGGCCTGGGATTGCAAGCAAAGCAATTTATTTCATAGCTGGGTTTGGAGGAAAAACTGCCAACGTGCTCCTGGAGGTTGTATTGCTCCCTGAGCTTCACTGCAGTGAGGATGGAGGGCAGGAATTTTCCCAATGCTTGAAAATATTGTTAAAGTTTGAAAAAGCAAACTTCTGGTAACAGCTGTGGATCTAGAGTACTTAATAAATTGAGTAAAATTTGCCTTTATATCCAGCCAGGCATTTTTGTTTTGTCCCTGTGTTGGTGCCCAAGGTCCACTGGCCATACCCAGAGCTTCCCATCCCAGGGGTGGATGCTGCAGCTCTTGTGCAGGTAGGATGGTCCGTGTATGTGTTAGGCATAGAAACTGCAAAAAGGTTTAAATTTAAGTGGAGCTTTTATGGTAAGATCGTTAAAAGGTTCATGGAGAAAACTACCAAGTACAAATGAGAAGCTGACTCCAGACAATGCTTCAGAAAAATTGTGATTCTTTCATAATTTCATGTATTTTTGCAGCTGAAGTGGCCAGGTGTGATGCGGGTGGCAAGCAGGAAACAGAGCCCGTGATTGTTCAAATGTAAATTTATGCAAATAAACAACATTAGAGTTGAAGCAAGTTTTTTAAAAGCCAGAGGTCAGTGTTTCTGTGCTCTTAGGCAGAGAATAGCTCAGCCAGGTACCCGCTCTGCCAATTGTTTCTTTCCAACAGAATCTGCTGTAAAATCACCAGTTTTGTTCATGTTTGTTTTGCAAGTTAAAAGATCCCAAACAGCTTGATCACGAACAGGATTGACTGTTGGAATTTTCCATGTTTAGTGCTGGACAAGAGCCCAGAAAAGCCCTGCTAGGTGGAGAGCTGGGCTCTCCTCAGAGCTGCAGGGATGTGCTTCTGTGTCAAACGGGATGAAGCTGTTGGGAAAAATAATGCACCCACAGAACAGAGACCTAACAGGTGACAGGAGCTGCTGCCAAGTTCAGCAGCCACAGAAACACCCGAGTCTCAGACAATGCTCAGGGTGCTTTAGGATTTCCAGAAGGGACAAGTGTGAAATCCAGCAGGACTGAGTCATTCAGGAGCACTGCTTTTCCTCCACCCAGCTGAGAGCCCTGATCCATCAAGCCTGAGGTTTAATTTGGGAAGAGGAATAATCATTGCAAAGCACCAGAATTATTGCAAATTGTACTGGTGGCACAGCAGATGGGCCAGGGCCAGCACCTGCCAGCTCAGGGCTCAGGAGGGTGATGGCACCATAACTCTTTCAAGGCTTTAATACAGCCAAGATACTTACATAAATATATTTTATATATATATAAAATATCAAGTATGTTCTTCCCCCTTTCATTTTTCAATGGTTTTCCCCTTCATTTCTCAAAAAAATGTTTTCGCTGCTGCCTTCCAAATAAAATCAGTTTATGGGAGACATCCCACACATGTAAAATTCCAATGTCTGTCAAATAAGAAGAAACAGATTTTAAGCACAAATGGCTGTTGCCAGAGCAGCAGTAGCAGCACCACACAGGCTATTTATGTGAGCATACAGAGATATTATTTTTCTGCACCGCCAGTCTTTTATCACTTTAGCTGCAGCAAAACTCTCACTGTCTTCTATTAAAAAAAGAGCAACAAACCCCACAGGGTTTCACCAATTTTAAGCATCACCAGCTAAGTTACTTCTAATGGACCTGTTTGCTTTCTGTCTGCTTGCCCTCCTGGCCAATAACCCCAACAGAAAGCAGCTTCATTATGTATCCAGAAATAGTAAGATCAGAAATAAAGAGGTAAATAATAGCAGGAAATATCTGAAAAATGTGTTGTTTACAATGTACTCAGCATGTGGCAGGTATTAAAGGAGGTGCAGACTCAACATTGTCACATAACATCAGCACAAAGTAATTAGAAACAGAGAGGCCCATGGAAAAATAAATACTCAATAATAGTCTGGATGTACCCAGCAGCAGGAAATGAGCTTCAGTGGTGGAGGGATCTGATTACACCAAATACAGACAAAAATAAGGAACAATTGTTACTTTTTACAGGCAAAAACAAAGCAATGGCTTCTTATTGGGCAGATCAGAAGGGATCAATTACCTCCTCATTTTGTATACGTATAATATTTGCATGCACTCTACATAGGCATCTATTTTATTTATCATTATGTATTCAGAGGGCTCTGGGGCTGCCCCAGGTGTCCTGGTGGGGCTTGGCAGGGATTCCTGTCAGCACCATCCTATTGAGGCAGCTAAATCCACTCGGCCCATCCTGCTGCCTCTGACTGCTGCCTCACTGTCCTGCAGATGCAGGAATAACTAAATTCCTGTGGGGTGTGCATTTTTGGCAGGGTGCTGGCATGAAGCCCCTTTTAGGCTTGCCTTGGCTCTCTGGCTGCTGTTTGAGCCCTAACTCCTGCTGGAGCAATGCTGGGTGGGAGGAGTGGCCTGCAATAACTGGGACTGTGGCTACAACATGCCCAAATTGGATCCAGCTGCATCCCATGAAGTTCTCATGGGACAGATTGAGGGATTGTTTCCAAGGAGGGTTTCTGTGACCACTCTGAACCTGGAAACTGCCCTGAGCAGCTTTTTGTACCTGAATCCCTTTGGTCTGGGCATTAATAAACTCATAAAGCACTAAAGAGCCACCAGCCAGGAAAGATTTCCTGTTGCTGTCCATCCATTCTGGATTTAAATGAGAAGCTAAGAGAGAAATGCTTTAATAGATTATTGTAAATTTTTTTTTTAATTAAATGGTTTAACAAGTCAAGGCAGTTTGAACACCCCATCCCAGCAAGCATTAGTGCATCATTTAAGCCTCATGTTTGTTATATAGTTTTTGCTGTCAGGCTGGAGGTTTAGTAGGGATTTTAAATGGGAACATGGGACAAAAGGACTTTTTTTCAGTGGCCCAGTGCCCACACAGTGGCTCCATCACCACACTGATGTTCCCTGCACACCAACAGGATGCTCTGAGCCCAACTTCCAAGAGCCAAAGTGAACAACAGCATCAGCATCTTCTTAATCCCTGGCACAGGGGGCAGGGAGAGGACAGAAGGCACTGAACAATAAACACAGCAAGGTGCACAAACAGCAGAATTGAAAGCAAATAGCTAAAACTCTTCAGTTTGATATAGAAGAATAAAATGTTCCTGGGGGCAGTGCTGCCACTGAGTCAGGCTGGGGAGACCCTGTTATCCCCCACTTCTCACCCAGGACAGATAAAGGGAGTGTTCAGCCATCCCTGTTCCCAACCTGATAACATTTTCCAGCAAAACTGCTTTCATCAGTCTTCCTCTTTCCAGCTCATTTAGAAATTATTTACACTGTTGGCAGATAAGGGTCCTGAGATAAGGGCAGTTTTGCTGACACAACAGGCTGGGAGCTGTAAAGCCTCTGTGTTTTTCCCCCAGCAGCTGCTTCAGGGTTCTTCCTCCTGTCCAGCCTGCCATGCTGAGACCCTCGGGGGTAAAGACCCTCCCCACGGCCCTCAGCTGCAATGGGGCACAGTGTGGGGCTGGCAGGAATAATTTGCAGAGCCTGTGGGTGGGAAGAAAGGGGCAGCTGAACTGGAGTGAGAAGCCTGAAGCCCAAAGCAGGATAAATTGTCCATCTATCTATAAATATGTATGGTTCCCAGAGAAAGTGCCTTTAAGAGGACAGGGATCACAGCAGCAGGTGCTGACAGTGCTGCCCCACATCTGAGCTTGCACTGAGTACTCGAGTTCCAAATTCCATCAGGATATCTCCATAATTACACACAGCAGTCACAGAAGTGTAACTGAGTATTTGGTGTCAATCCTGAGTACCAGGGATGGGGATGAGCTGGATGGCCCTTGGAGGTCAGCAGGAAGAGGAAATCTGCTTATTCTCAGTGACTTCTGACTTTCAAACCCACCCTGGAAAGCTCAGGAGGGTTCTCTTCCTCTCCCCCCAAACACAATAAAGAGGCACAAAGTGATCAATGTTTTTGCAGGTGCAGAATTATCTGTTGGGAGAATGAGCTGCAGAGATGGTGACATAAAGCTGTGACTTTCCTGCTCACCCTTAGCAGGGAGCCTATTTTCCCACATCAGCCCAGTAACCAGAAAAAATCAAAGCCCATGAAACCAGAAACCAGGCAAACCCCTGGGCTTTTGTTGCAGTATATTCTGGGATTTGTGTCTGTCTGTGCCATTGACAGGGGTGTCTCCCTGGCCCAGCTCCCTCGCTCTTCGCCAGGGTGGGATTGCTGGACCCAGGGCAGAAAGGACATTGTGCTGCTGTACACAAAACTTCTGGGGAGGTTTTTGCTTGCAGGTCAAGAAGCTGCTGCTCTTGCTTTCCTAATTCCTCTGGGCCTTTTGTATTGCACACAGCCAAGTAAAAAGTGTTATGATTATGAGAGTGTTTTTGTGTGCTTTCCTCAGCTTTGCTAAGCCCCAGAAGCAGCTGGGTTGCTCAACTCCCTTTAAAACAAATGGTACTCCTGTGGCAGCCCTTCCAAGATAGTTTAACAAATAGACTTTAGAGAAACGAGCTCAAAAAATGAGTCTTGCAGGGTGGCTACATTCAGAGCAGTTACTCAAAGATAAGAAGGAAGATATGAGTCAGAATCAGTGCTGATGTTAGGCCAGACCTGGACTGACAGAGGGATGAGTGAACATGGGGTACAATCAAGGTCCTTCCCAGTTGCCCATTTTGGACAGTCTTGTTTGCAGGGAAATACCTTGCTGAAACCCAAGGGGTTCTGCAACATCCTATCAACCCTGGTCTGGGCAGCAAACGGAGCAAGGTGGTGGTGAACTGGTCACAAACACCCTGTGAGCTCTTGCCAAAGTGCTGGAGGGAATAATACAAAACCAGTGCTCTTGGAGAGCTGCAATGGGCAATCCATACGAGGCAACAAGGACTGTTCATTCATTATTTACCCAGTACCCAGGACAGCTCTGTGGTTTATTCTTTTGATTTGAAATTCGCTGCACGAGTGTTTATCTGGACTTGGAAGTAGAGGTTAAGCAATGCTGCACTGATTTTTCATAAAACTTCCACAGGGTGCGACAACATCTCAGATCCATTGCTCATGTCAGGGGGTGATAACAGGAGAGCTTGCTTCCAAAATGGAAAACACAGCAGCAAACTCCATCTCAGCTGCACAGGGGAAAGATCAAGGCAGAAGATCATATTTTGCACCAAGTATCTGCAGCCATGTTCTGCCCAGGACCCGCCACTGCAGGCAGGACACAACCCAAATAGAACAGCTCCAGCCTGGTGGGCAGCAGCAGCCAGGGGCTGATAGTCCAGGCTGGGTCACATGAATGAGGATTCATTTACAACCTGTCACGCAGTCTTGAAAATAATTGGAAATTTGAATTGAGTAATTAAAAGTTCTAAGGTGAATGTAGGATTATGGAAAAGAGCTGCTTGCCCAGCTGGTGCACGTCATTCCAGCTGGTGCATAATGCACTTTTTCAGCTGCATTCATTATCCATAGCCAATTTTACAAATTTTACATTTCCCTGGGTATTTCTCTCAATGAACTCCAAGAATTGGCATGTTGGCATGCACATGCATATCCACATCCTCTTGTACTTCCAGATTCCTCCTTTGCTCTTACTTCTAAGGCAGTGCATTGATGTCACCACTTAGATACTATTTACAATACCTTGAAGATCAAATATTGGAGCTAAATATGCTTCAAGACCCTATTATTAATGAGACCTCACTTTGATTCATTGCAGATGCAAAAGAGCAACCAAATAGGCAAGTGAGAAGCAGAGCTGGGATGGAAGTCAGCATCCACATCATGGGATGTGGGTCTATTGGCTGTGACAGCCCTGGCTGACACAGGCAGAACCACAATTACCTCATGCCAAGCCTTTAAAAACATGGAATCATATGGAAGAGATGAGATAGAGGAAAGCTAGAGCCCAAGCGAAGTTGGGAACTTGTAGCCTAGCTATGAGGAAAATGCTCACTGAGGATAAGCTGATGGGATGCTCCAACTCACTTGCTAAAGGAGCTGCCTAAAATTATTACATTTATGGTAAAGCTTACACTAGCACAGCCCAGGATCAAACAGTGGGTCTCCAGGAACAAGAGCTGGGGGGAATTGTCACCAGACTAGTTCTTGGTCAAGTAACCAAAATAAAAACATTCTTTAGAAACCCATTGGTTTGGGTAAAATGTTTGCTAGGTCTGGAAGATTTCCTCCCATTTCCCTGAAGAGTTTATCACACTAACTGGAAATGAGTATTTTTCCTAAAATTTTAAGGACCCAGCAGACATGGGACTGAAGGTGACTCCTGGGAGCAAAGAGGAGAAAAGGAAAGAATTGTGACCCAGATAGGCTGTTCTGACTCCAGCTGCATCCTGGCCACCTGCTAGACTCAAATACCCAGCCAGAATAACGCATGGGGATTTTGTTGCCCTGCCTGGCAGACTAAATGCCTTGAAAAAGCCACAACCAGGTCACACCAGCCCTATTTGCCACCTCTCCAGCACAGACCTGCTGCCACTCTGTGCTGGCTGCTGCCTAAAGGTGAGCACAGATGCCAAAAGAGGCTTCAGCGTCTGCTGAGAATCAGCTTTTGCACCCCTGCTCTTTGTTCAGAGCCCCAGGACCAAAGGAGTGTCACAGGACAGAGATAACAAGCAGCTCAGGCTGGTGGGCAGCAGCTCAGGCTGGTGGGCAGCAGCTCAGGCTGGTGGGCAGCAGCCTCGAGGGCAGCACTCACAGGCTTTGCTGAGATATCTGAGGACAAATTCTTGTGTCTCTCCCCATCCCAAAGTGGTGCTGAGGATTCCTTCCCCAGACAATGGTCATCTAGAAGGAGCCATGTCCAGCAAACATCATCACATCCCGCTCCACACTGGGAGCTTCCAGTTCCCCAAATGTTGCGCTGGACCCCCCTGCGCCCCCCCCCCCCCCCCCCGGGTCCCCGCCCCGTTACTGAGTCAGGTCTACCTTAGGCTCCAGCTGCCCGGGCTCTGATCGGGTTGGTTGTTTGTCCCAGCTCCGCCCCTGCTATATCCTTTCCCCCTGTCTGTGATAAAAGCAGCAGGACGGAAAGCCCTGCTCTCTTACCTCGCCGACCGTTTGCCCAGGTCGGGTGCTCTGTCCCCCTCCAGGAGAGAGGGAATAAATGACTTAACATCAAAAGAGGTAGGAGCTATATTTCTCTTCTCAACTTCTGCTCTGGGGGTAGCTGTCAACAAACACTGGCTTAAGTGGAGCTGCACAGTCGAGGGATATTTAGGCTGTTTGTGAATGGTCTAGGATATTCCAAGACATAAGGAGGCAAGCTTGCCACAAAATTAAGCAGTGGACAGCTGATAACCCCCACACCCAAAGTCATGGAAGATCTACCAAGTAACCCCCTTGACTTTGTTATGGGAAATAATGGAACACCAGCTTTTGTTTGCAGTAGGGATATTCAAAATATCATAATTTACTGAAAGAGATGAAGGAAGTTCTTCCCTGTGAGGGTGAGGAGGCCCTGGCACAGGGTGCCCAGAGAAGCTGTGGCTGCCCCTGGATCCCTGGCAGTGTCCAAGGCCAGGTTGGATGGGGCTTGGAGCAACCTGAGGTATTGGAAGGTGTCTTCCTTCCTAAGGTGTCATTCTGCTCATGGCAGATGATCTTTAAGGTCTCTTAAAACCCAAACTCCTCTAGGATTCTAGGATTTTACTGTCATGCCTCTCTCCTTTGATCCTGAATCAGAGGAACCAGGAAAGGTGAAGGAAAGTTGATCACCAAACAGATGAAATTTCTTGATGACTCCCTTCAAGGTCTCTGCCAGCACAATTTAGATGGATGCATTAACATGTACAAACTATAATGCACTGGGAATTAAGAAGCATTGCCCTGATGAGGGAATATTTGCTGTAATTTGTTTTGCAGGCACTTAGCAAAAACAGAATAAGAAGAAAAGGGAGAGCACCCAACAAAGTAATATGAAAATGGAGCTTCTGGCAATGCACACTTTTAATGCAATTAGAGCATGGAGTGGATGAGGGACCCCGAACACAAAGTAGCCAAACTCCAGTTGTGCTTTTTTACACTGCTGCAGGACTGGGAAGTCTGTTCCACAAGTGACTGGAAAATACATTACAGCTGTGAGGAAAATGGATTTTTCTTTTCTTCTAAACCTACTGTGAAATATGAATTGGGAATTCATTAGCTATGAGCTGCTGCAAAGTAATGTTGTTCCTAAAGTTTTCTCCTGGTTCCAGAGGACCTTAGTTAACTGCAGACAGAGCACAGGAGTCTTTCGTTTTCTAAAATGTCCTGGGAAGAATCATTAGAAATTACTTACAGATTCTTTCAGAGGCTTTTTAATTTCCATTTGCAGAATCTAAGTGAAGAGATGACAAAGCAGAAAGGCTTTAAACTGGAGGAGAGGGAAATTTAGATTAGACATTGGGAAGAAATTCTTCCCTGTGAGGGTGGTGAGGCCCTGGCACAGGTTGCCCAGAGAAGCTGTGGCTGCCCCATCCCTGGAAGTGTCCAAAGCCAGGTTGGATGTGGCCTGGAGTAACTTGGTCCAGTGGAAAGTGTCCCTGCCCATGACAGGACGTTGGAACTGGATGACATTTAAAGTCTCTTTGAACCCAAACCATTCTCTGATTCTTCTTGAAGAGTGAATCTGCAGCTGTTGAGTGCTGAGGGAGAGAAAGTACCACAGGCTCTGCTGCTCACAGAGACAGGAGTGGGGAGTAGAAGGAAGAGTATTGGGCAAAGCAGGCTGTGACTGTGGTTTATCCATGTCCCAGCACCCTCCTGTGAGATGCTCAACAGCTTTGGATGCAATGAGCAGCATCAGCCTTGGGACCTGTTCAGGTTCCTTCAGGTCCACCCAAGGTCCATTTGAAGGCAGGCATTGTCAGAGCTGTGGGGCCATTGCCCCAGGTGGGGAAGTGTGTGTGCCCAGTCTGTGCTTGGGAATGGCTGTGCTGTGCTCTGCAAGTGAATAGAAACAGTGGCTGTGCACACTGACACAGGCAAAGGTCCTCTGGTGTATTCCCCTGCCTGGCCTGCCCCTCTCCCACCACTCTTCTAACAGGCTTTGAACCCATTTGCCAGCATTGTTCCAAATCTGGCAGATGCTCTCGGAGTGCTGCATTTGCTCAGATTTCAAGGAAGTGAGGGACCAGGCGGGGGAATGGAGAGAGGCAAGAGCACCTGGTGATGACACCAGGGACACAATGGGAGCACTGGGCAGGGAGAGGTGGCAGGGCAGGACAGAGAACCCATGGAACCAAGCAAAGCACAAGCTGTCAGCCTGTCTGCTCATGGTACAATTGATTTTCAAGGGCTTTGAACAAAAACTCAGAGGAGGAACGCGATGGTTTTACAAGTACCCAAAAGAGAAGCTGAAATCTCCTTTCTCCTTGCTGTAGGCACACTGATTTTCCTTGAGGTTTAGAGGGCAAAGGATTCCAATGTCCAGCACCTCTTGACAAGCAAGAAGCCACAGGCTGAGAATTAGGAAAAAGAAATGTGTGAGATCTTCAAAGCCAGAAATATCTTCAAAGCTCTAAAGACAAAATCTTCTTGAACAAAAGAGTCATTCCCACCTCCACTGTCACTTACCTGACCTTTTCATTTGTCTGAAGAGCTGATAAAATTCACATGACAAGATATGCCTGGAGAAAAATCTTTGCTTACAGGTTTTTGGTAGCAAAAATACACTTTCCCCCAAAAGATGTGAAGCCAACCAATTGAAAAGAGGTTTCAAAATAATACAAAAGCAATTTGAATTTTGGTTGTCCATTTTTTTCATTTCATTCCAAAAGGAAAATACCTAAGTAAGATACTAACTCCTATCAGTATGGATATTTATTTCTGCTGGCATGGTACCTTCATGCCAGTCATTTGAAAGTGGTGAATAAAACCCTGCCTGGAGAGCCTACAGTGAGAAAAGTGAGAGCCCAAAGGAAGATCTGACAGCAGATAACAATAAAAACAACAATCACTTTTTCTTTTTTTTCTCTGGAGCTGACATTTTTCCTGTGGAAATGTGAAATGAAAAGTGTCTTGTTTAGTGGGAAAGCAACTCAAGACAGGCAGTCCCTGCCGAGAATCCATCCCACCAGCCCTGGAGCAGAGCAGGTAGAGGTGAGCTGAGCACTCCGGTGCTCAGCCACCCAGGACAGCTCTGCTGCCTCCCCACCCCTTTTCTTTCTATTTTCCTTCCTGTTTCTACCGCTTGCCGGGGGCTCTCCTCCCAGGAGAACTAATACTTTACAGCAGCGTGCTGATGGCTGTAGAAGTCCCACCGGGCTCCTCCCTGCCGGCGGCCGTCACGTCCTGCATCGGGACCATCCTCACTCCGCTGCGGAGCTGGGGTGTCTCTGAGCTCTCTGAAGCCCCAGCACCCACCCCTTCATGTGCTCGCAGCTTCCCTGCAAGGCTTTTCTCCAGATTCATTCCCTGCTGCCTTTTGCCACCACTGGTTCAGTTTTCCCAGTGGTTTCACTTAGATGTAAAATGCTTCATTTCCCACCCTGCCTGTGCGCCCACCCTCTGCCAAGGCTCCAGGGACCACCCCCAGCGCAGAGCTTGGCTTCCCTTTGGGGCCCTCTGCCTCCCTACTAATGAAGAACTGGAATATTTTAAATTAAAACCATCTTTCTCATGTATATTCATCACCACCGAGCACGGCAGATGCCGCATCTCTCGACACATTCAGCAAAAGGAAAGTCTCAGCAGCAGCTCTGAATCTCCAGATGCCAGCACAGAGGTGCCTCCTCCTGCTCGCTGCCCTGGCCAAGAGGGATGATTGATTTTACAGCATCACAGCCAGATCTGCTGTCACAGATGACAGCTCTGGGGAAGACTTCTCTGCCGACTCCTTGGGAGCTTTGAAAGATGTGTAGTAATTATTTTTCCCTAAGAAAACAGATGAATTAATCCTTCTGCTAGAGTTGTGGTTAGTTTTCCTAAAACTGGTGTTTTCAAAAGATTTCAGAAAGCAAACAAGGCTGCCTAGCACCATTTTTCAAAATCATTCCCAGTCGTGTAGTTCAAAGGCTCCATCACATTTCCAGAAGAAAACAGATCGGATTTCTGAAGTGCTCAGTGGGTGCTGCTGGCTGCTACAAAACTGGGGACGTTGTCTTGTGCCTCAAAAGAGAGCAGCAGATTTGGCACAGATCTCACACGGCGGAGATGGTGCCAAATACGTGCTCTCCCTGAGCTTTAGCTGCATTCTCTTTTCTGAAATGATTCATTTATGGCCTTCAAATGTGAAATACAGATAATCCAGGAGGGAGAACAGGGGAATCCAGTGATGGATGAAATGCTGTGATGTGGTTTCTTGCTCCTCATGCCAACAACATTCTACTCTAAGCCTCAGGAAAAGATATGAAAACCCTAAATTTTGCAACATGGACATTTCATGAAACAGCTAAGAAGGTTTGGTAAAGGGGTTTGATGAGGCAGCCAAGGAAAAACATTACTTTTTTCAGGTGGAATTGCCTTTTGTGAAAGTAGCTCTCACAAAATTCACTCAAATTTGCTGTAAATTAGTTTCATCAGTGACAATTAAGCAGAAATGCCACCTGAAAGACCTCTAACCTTTGAATGTCAGACTTGGACATCAGCAGTGCAGATGGCTCTTCTCTGCAACTGCTCTGCAGATAACCACAGACCATAGGAAGATTTGGGTTGGAAGGGACCTTAAAGACCATCTCATTCCAACCTCCTGTCATGAGCTGGGACACCTTCCATGAGACCAGTTCCTCAATCAAACAGACAAACCTTCTTTTCTGTGGCTGCACATAAACAACCCCCACTTAAAAATCAGTTTATTTGTCAAGTTCCTCTGTGTGACTTTACAAACACATTTGTCAGGGGAAGCTGTGATCATGTTAACATCAGTGGAGGTTTGCTCAGCAGCCCCATGCAACAGCTTTTCACCTGCTGGGCAAAGATAAAGTGGGACAGGTGATCAGGATCCTGGATGGGTCTTTGTTTAGGGATTTAATAATTTTATTACCTGAAATAAAGAGCACAACTTTATGAGATTAGAGAATTTTGTCTTATTTAGCTAAAAAAAATAAACCCAAAACCAAACAAAACAGGTTGAGAGAGGATACAGCTGCTGTTTAAAAGTAAATAAGGAATATCAGCAGGAAAAGAAAATAATTAGGCTAACAACCCTAGTTAGAACTAGTGGGAATGAGCTGGCCATAAATTATTCAGTACGGAAGGGAGAAGTTTCACCCCATTAAAGAAATCTTCATAAAAACATCAGTTCTTGCTTCCAGTTAGTCTAAAATATGGAGATGGAAGGGAGGGGCAGACAGGAGAACATACCAGAATTTCATTCTGAAATTAATTTCATTCTGCCCCTTATACAGGGGCAACCACTATCCAACACAAATACACACACTGCAGATCAACAGTGTTGGAGATGGCCAATATCCCTGGCTCCTCTTAGTTTATGATTTCTTTGTTACTGCCATTAAGCACCTTCTGGCATTTTATAGGATGGCCTGAATGCAAATTGTAGGAGGGTCAGTGTAAAAAGACATTTATTAAATAAACTAGCATTTTCTCAAACTTCCTTATGAAAAGAAATGTCTCTGTGAAACTTTAATGAGATGGCGCTGTCTAAACCCAGGGTCAGGGTATGAGAAAGACTGGGCTGGCTAATTGCAGTCTGAGTCTTATTTAACTGCCCAAAATAGAAGAAAATACTTGGGGAATGAGGAGTTCATTAGTATTTTCTTGCTCTCACTGTCTTGAAAGCAAGCAGTGCTGGTGACCTGTGATCTTCTGACCAGAGAAAATTCATAAAAAGTTTTAAAAAAAGCGTAGTTGTCAGGTGGAGGGTGGTTTTGAGCAACACCCTTTCTGCTACAGTGCTGTGGGCATGACACTGTCCCCTCCCAGCACAGAGGGGACAACCCCCTCACTCCCAGAGGTCTGAATCCTGCCCGAGGCATTGACAGGCTCATCTCCCTTTGCTCTCCAGCATCTGAGGGACAGCAACCTGCAAAACACTCCCAAGCTTGTTGGTTGCAATTCCTAGAACTTGGAATTTGTCTTTAATTGTAGGGCTCATCAAAGCTGTTTATGGCCATTAATTCTCCTAAAGCCCAAACAAGGCTTTTACACCCAGCAAAAAGCAAAGCAGACAGAGTTTAACTGATCAGCACAGGGTATTCACAGCTCAGCAGGAGGAGCCCTGTCCTGACCCAGATTGCTGCAGTTTTATAGCAAAAAATGAAAGCAAACTCACGCCAGGCTAGGCCTGAAGTCTGTGCTCTCTGAAAGTGCTGAGTGCCAGTCTCTGCTGTGCTGCCAGCTCATGGGTACCCAACATCACTGCCTCACAGGGGGACGCTGCAAAAGGCAAAGGTGCAACATGGGATGGGAAAATCCAGCTCCAAAGTTTAGAGCTTGCTCTGCCTCTTTCTGAGGTGGTTTGCTCCTAAAAAGTCCTAATGACCAGCTCCTGGTTTGGTCCTAGCAAGTAATCGTGACCCTTTGGGTGTCCCTAAGGACCTGGGGTCTCCCTTGGGCACTCCTTCCTTACCACTGCCATGAGCTCCCCTCTAAAACCAGGTCCCACCAGATAAGCTCACCAGCTTCTCCACACAGTAAACACGGCATGACCAGGTTTCTCTACAGCTGTCCCAAACCTTTTCCACTTTAGCCGACCCAAATCTAGAGTGCCAGGGTTTCAGGGCATGTCCCATTCCCACATGCCACTGATGCCTGACCATGGAACTTCCACTGATGATAAATCCCTCCTCACGCACCTGGATCGTCCTTTAATGAGCTGCCATGGATCAGCCCCAGTCTGGGGTCATCCAGGTCTGGTTGAGCACGAACTTGGCAGAGCTGCCTTCCCCCTCTCGATGCCAGAGCTGGCCCGTGAAAACACCCGGCTTGCTTAGCTCAACACATCTCTTTTCACCAAGGACACTCCTCACAGTGCCTTCTGTCCCCCGCGCCTTAAACAAGGAACATTTCGGTGCGAGCCAGGGGCTGTGCCCGGGAGAGGCGGTTCCAGCCCGGAGATAACACGGACACAGCCGCCTTTGTTCCCTGGGAAACCTGCTGATGGGAGGGAGGGTCTCACATGGGAGAGCTGCTCTTTGGGGCCATCCAAAATGGTGTTGCCGATTGTTTGATTACGAGGTCCGGGGGCCGGGCTGGCTTTCCCGGAGTGCTGGGGCAGCGGGGCTGCGGGGAGGGTTCGTCTCGGGAAAAGGCACCAAGGTCGGGCTGCAGACACGCAGGAGAACAGCCAAGCACGGCGATGTCACAGCACTGAGCCATCAGCCAAGGCTCAGAGCTCTGCCCGGCGTAAGGGACAAGGGGCTGTAAATAGATACCAAATAGATAGTGAGTAAATGCCAGGAGAAAAAGGAGCTTCGATTTTACTGAGGAGGCTAATGCTGATTAACTATTTTGCAGCTTTTTTTGCAGTTTTTGAACACCAAAATCCTTACATAGTTTCCATGCCAAGCATGTGCAGCCAGGGAACCTTGAACTGCACAGCAGACATCTCATCTTCCTCCAAGTCCCTGATGCTGCCCAGCAACTCTCAGGGCTGGGGCTGAGTGGTTTTCCACACCAGAGAAAGTAAAGGCACACATTATGTATTGACAGGAGCTAATTAGTTCCACAAATACACCCTCCTTCTGAAGACACCCGAAATGATTAGTGATTTTTTATAGCTAAATGGTTTTGACAGGCTTTTCAAAATGATGGAAATCTATTTAACTAAGGAGTAAATAGATTTGTGCAAGTCTCAAAACAGAAGGGTGAGGATGCATTCTCAAGATGAGCTCCTCTGCAAACTCACACCCTGAAAGTTCCAGAACCCATCAAGTAACAATAAAGGAGTAAACAATAAAAGTAATAATCCATACAGCAAAATGCTGCATTTCTTCTCTGTAATGGCCCTGGTGCCCAGCTTGCTGTGCCACGGTAGCTGAGCATGATTTCTGCTAAAAACACACATCTCTCCCTCCTTAGGTATCACACACTGTGACGTTCTCTCCAAATCATTCTCCCTGGGCATTGCTTAGCAACTCCTTTCTGGTTATCTAATTCCAAGCAGTTCATCCTAATGACCATGCTGGATTTTTCCTTTTCTTTCTTTTTTTTTATTTTTTTCTTTACAGCTTCTCCCATGCTGCTTCTTCTAGTAAGGAGCTGCAAGTGGCAGCAATCTGAGAGTTCTGGGCAGGGAAGGACACAGTGCCCGCTCTCCTTGCTGCGAGTGGGTACCTGCAGGATGCTCCTGGCAGCCAGCACATCTCCTGTGGTCCAAAATGCACAAAAGGCCCCCCCACTCCTTCCTCTGCATCACTCCATCCTGAAGTATCCAATCCTTTTTATCATTCTTAATTCTTTGAGCACTAAATGCCAAAATATCTCATTCCCTTGCTGGTGGAATCGTGGGTTGTAAAATGAGATTGCTCTGGCTGGTGTCCCCACACAGCCCAAGGCACTGGGAGAGACACCCTGTGGAGGGGGCAGCAGGTCTGCCACCTCTGAGGAAGGTCTGCATTATGGGCCTCTATGTTTTTCCATTCTATACCAGGCATTAATTAATGTGCACATGCAAATTGTGCTGGAGAATTGTGTGAGGAGAGACTGTCATCTAAAACAGGAGGAAAAGTAGGAGATGTCTCTAATTACATGCATTTATTCCATCAAAGTGTGCTTCTGGTCAGATCATTAACTGCAAAGCACTACTCAGAGTGCAATCTAATACTTGGAGGAGTCAAACTTCTCATGCCTTCTCGTGCCAGACGAATATTTCAGCTCCTGCATCAATCTCTTTCACCTTTCTCGTCACCACCACAGTGACAAGTCCCTTTTCATGGCTTGTAGCATCTTGCCAGCTTCCTCAGGCAGAAAATTTCCCTTTCTGAGTCACTGTTGAATTTCTCAGGCTGTAGAGCAGCCAAAGTCTCCCCCCACTCTCCAACTCGCTGTACAATTTGACAAAATCTTTGCCCCAGCCTGAGGACAGAACTGCCACCCCATAAACAGCCTAAACATCAGGGGATGTCTGCTAAACCCCGTGCTTTACAAGCTACAGGTGAATTTATCTACATGCTGCTGGTCAGAGGTATCTGCACAGGCCAAGGCCAGTCATGAGGGCTGTGACCACCATGAGGTGATGGATGTAGGGTCCTCTGGAACTGATCATCTCCATCCTGAGGATCAGAGTTTACACACAAACCTACTGCTAAAATTCTATATCACTGGGACCAACATATTAAAACAAACCCTACTTATTTTAGAATGACCCTGCCTGAAACCCACAGAGATGTGGTAGAGGAATCCTGGCTTTCCTGGGCAGGAATGTTGTGGCATCAAGCAAGCAAGTGCTGTGCCAGCTCTTCCATCCTGCCCAGTCTGTGTGACCTGCCCCAGCCTGAGCAGCCTCAGCATCCCAGAGGAGCCTGTACTGTACAATAATGGGTTTGGGTTTTTTTTAGTGTAAACCCAATGGCACATAGCTGATAAAATAACATTGGGGGATTCCACACAGCCCAGCACCACATGGCTTGAGTGATGAAAGCTGGACATTTCCTTGCTGTGGGTGATCTGGCTCCACTGTGGCATTAAAACCAGGGCATGACATGGAAGGGAGGGTGAGGGGACTTAGCAGGTCACGCTCCAGCATTGGCACCTGCTGGTCCTTCCCTGCCCAGCCTTGACCTGCAGCAATGTTCAGAGGGGAATGATTCCTAGGCAGGATCTGTGGTACACTGTGCAATCTGAGGCAAATGACTTGGATTTTCCTGTTTCCAAGACACCAGTTTCTTGTATATATCAGAGATACTTTGAAAATGAAGGTAAGAGGACCCTTGAGGAATATAATTAATTTGGTACCCACTTCCCACCTATACTTAAGTATAGTTGACATCTGGAGAGAGCAGAACAGAGGAAACAGCTAAAATTTATCTAGAATTATCTCTTTCTCCTTTAAATAGCATCCTTCCTTGGTTTGGGGCTTTTTTTGTGCAGGTACCTTGCAGCAAGCAGAGGGTCACAGCCTGTTCTGGACCTCAAACACCAGCCCCTAGAGAAGGAGGCCAAAACACGGGTCAAAAGCTGCAGCCATTTGCTGAGTAGCTTCAGTTTGTAGTTATTTCAGCTAATAAAATTGCAATCCTCTCAATGACTGGTCCAAAAATAGGTTACAATTTTGGAGAGACAAAAAGCATCCAGGCTGCTCCTGGGGTTATTCCCTGCTCTGCAGCATCAGTCTGCTTTCCAAAAGAAGGAGCTTTTCCGTCAATGCACGGCTGCAAAGGCTCGGCTGAGGGGTAATTAGGGCAGGACATAAATATGCATGGCGGCCATCAGTCCCTGCGGCCAGGGGCATCTGGGGACAAAGCATCTTTTAGTACAAGAATATTCCTGCAGTCTCTCAGATCTGCAGCTTAATGTAATAACGTCTCTCTTGCTGGCAGATGCGCCACAGCTAAATGGATTTTGCAGCCTGAACCAGCCACCCAAACAGCCCAAGGAGAAAGCAAAGTTCCCTCCAGCACTGGGGGAGTGCAGGGACGGCGGCAGAGCCCAGCCTGGGAGCAGCAGTGATCCCACTCCTTTGATCCCACATCCTCTAGATGGAGATCCCTTCCTCTTTCAAGGGCCTTCCCCTTTTCAACTGCCTCTTTTTTCATCCTCGTGGGCTCTCTGGCAGAAAAAAAATGTGGTGGAAATGCCTTACCTAATTTATTTTAAATTTCTGCAAATTGAGTAAATTCCAGCAGGATGAAGAACACGAAACAAACCTTGAGCACAGAGGATATTTCAGCATCAAAGGATTTCCTGTGTGTCAAGACCCCAAACACAGACCCTGCACCCTCACAGCTGCCTCTCAAAGCAGGCAGTGCAACACCCAGACCTGTGTTTCACCCTTCTCATTGCCTCAGGCTTGAGAGGGCTGGGCCAGTTTAAGGTCAAGAAAGTATTTAATGCAAGGGAAGAGTATCTTAAAGAGACTCTAAAAATATTAGCAACAGCATTATCCAAGAATGTTATATTCATTAACTGATTGAATCATACAACAGTGTAATAATTTATTTTAAATGTTAGCTGTAGCACAGTGCCTAGATTGCCAAGTCAATACATCTTTTCCAGTCTCAAAAAAACCCCTTTCTACAGTGGATATTGGCATCAGCACAGAACTTAAGACTGATAATGGAGCTGTTAAGAGACTCCCCATGGACAGCCCATTCCTGAGCGTTCAAGGCCATGTTGGATGGGATTCTGAGCAACCTGGTGTAGTGGAGGGTGTCCCTGTCCATGGCAGGGGTGTGGAATGAGATGTTCTTTAAGGTCCCTTCCGACGCAAACCATTCTGATCCTGTATTCCATCCCCTCTCAACACTATCCAGCTTTTGCATTTTAATTGGGGCCCATCAGCACACGAGACTTGTGCTTCAGTCCTGGTGTTCAAAGCAGGCACTTCTCAGCCACACGTCTGGAAAGGGAACCTGGAAGCTGCCAGTATTTCTGGACACACTGAAATGAGTGAAGGTGGATGGAGAAGGCAGAGCTAAATCCCATGGTAAAAAAGCTAAGCAAGAGCAGGAGCAGCAACAGCTCCTTCCTGACAGTAGGTACAGAAAACGACGTGTAAAACTACACTTCAAGGCAGTGTGGGGCACTAAGTAGAGAAGACACTTCAGATTGTGAATAAAAACCTCTCCCATCTCCTTCTCATGCTTTTCTCTAATAAAATTGTTTTCTCTGAGCACTGCAGAGGTTGCAAGCACAACCACACTTCAGTGGAAGTCCCTCACCTACCCAGGCACAGATGGGCTACTTGCTAGCTGGTTTTTTGGGTCTCTTTGTGTGTCTAATTAAAGCTTTCCATTCTTTTTTTTTATGTGAGAAGCAGAGCTGCTAATTAAGTGCTGAAAATTATACTGAGGATCCAGTATCTGCTGTGCAGCTACTTCCATGCTCATCAGCTTCCCAGGATGAGGGAAGGGTGGAGCAGCAGCAGAGATTCAGAGGGGATGGGGAAAAAAGATCCAGCAACTTTTGTAAACAGTGGTGGATTGGGAATGCCTTTAACCTGAATTTCACAGGAAGGAATAATAAAAAGAATATATATACACATATATATATATATATATATATATACATAAAGGTTGGATATCTGAAGTAGAGTGCCAGCCCACCATGCATTATCCTCTCTTTGCATCCTTTCCAAATGCACAGGGGATCATTTCCATTTTTCCTGATTCCCCTGCAACTCTTTTCATAAAAATTAATAAGAAAAAAAAATCAGATGCTAAAAGCACTTTTAGTTCCCTGCTCCTTCAACGTGTGACAGGTCCTGGCATGGAGGAAGAGGAGAATATTTGTTTAGATGAAACTTCATATGATGTCAGACCCACCCTGTTTGCAAGTAATCCTGAAATCCTGGGACTAGGAGTATTTTTTTCTGATTCAAGGGATTATTTAGTAAAAAGATCCACATAGGAGTATAGGAAACACCCCCAAAATCCCTGTGGAGCACAGGACAATGGCAACTGGCCCCTCAAAATGTGCTGTATTTATATGATTTGTGTTAATTTATCATCTTAAATGGACCTGGCCACCAGGAGAGGATGGGGTCAGGATGTAGGTAATAGCACATGATGTGCTGTTGCTTGAGGAGCAGTTCAGGGAGAGCTGCAGCCAGGCTGAGGGGATGCTTTTAATTAAGATATAACCTAAAAAGGCTTTTCTTGATGAAATGCCAAAAGTAGGAGCATTAGAGAAGAAGCAAGTGATTTGGGTGAGATGTCTAACCAATGGAAATGATTTAATGAATTGCCCTTAAACCAGCAACAGAGCTACTGAGATGTTTTGCAGATATCAGCAGAAAAGATGATTGCACTAAAATCCTGGTTTTTCTTTTCCCCTGGCTGTGATGACCCTTCTGGAAATCCCTCTGCAGCCTCCCCTGCAGCCTGAAGAACCAGAGCTACCAACAAACCTCCCTCTCCCCCTTGGAGAGGAGCCACTGCTGTGCAGGCTGATCCTCGCTGCCAGGCTGAAGCCTTCCTTTCAGAAGAGGATTCCTGGTGCTCCTTGTGGGTACATTTCACAGGAGCTTTGAATAACAAAAGTTAGAAAATCCAACCATGGCTAATAAATAATGTCTCCCTGAGCAGGACCATGATCAACCCACCACATCCCTCTGTGGTTCCTACAGAAACCCCGATGAGGCCATGTGGGGACACTTCCTGTGGGTCCTTCTCCAGGAATCCAGGGCTTCAGGAGGGACTTCCGAGGCCAAAGAAAGCCTTTTCCTACTCATGGCTCAGCTGGAGGATTAAACACCATTCCGCAGGCTT
This sequence comes from Lanius collurio, assembly GCA_020086605.1. Classification (NCBI taxonomy): domain Eukaryota; kingdom Metazoa; phylum Chordata; class Aves; order Passeriformes; family Laniidae; genus Lanius; species Lanius collurio. Next base: position 566,011 of record JACBWW010000055.1, read on the forward strand.
CAGCTGTCGCTGCCGAGCTGTTACATGTTGTTTATGCTTTGCCCACTAAGTGGAGCTGGGGACTGTCCCATCCTTCCCCTCCCGCGGTGGTGGCAATGGTTTCTTTCCCTCCCTTGGCCAAGGGACAGGTCATCTGCTGGCAGCGTGGCTGCAGTTCTCCCAGAGCCGCTGGTGATGCCACATCACTCAAGTGTGAGGTCTTCCCCCTGTTTCTACAGATTGAGTTTTTGAACACAACCGAAGTAGCCTTGTGCAGGACAGGAGCATCCACACCTTCAGAAGGCAGGGGATGACAGAACTCCCTCCTCCAACACTTTACTGCTTAAGCTTTTTTCACAAATTTCACTAATTCACCTCTCCAATATCTACAGGTACTGACAGAAATGTCTATTAATACAGAGTGTTTTTCAGGAACCTCCTCATAATGTGGTCCCCTGTCGTATTTTCTATACCTGTTTTATATAAACCACCCAGAAATACCAAGTGGTGATACAGCAGGTCAGCAACAAAAATATTCCTACAATCTGCCATGAAGTACAATTCAACCATTAAGACAAACTACTTGTTTTGCTAGAGACCATGCAACACCTGTACAAGTTTATACATTCCCAGCAAAAATTCCCTGGGAATCTGGGAAAGCAGCTGATGGTGGATGAACTCATCCCTGCACCACCACCTTTCCTACTGCCAAAGACCACGTCAGAAATAACCTCAGAGGAGAACAGAGCGCGTCTCTAGGGAGGGTAGAGGACATGGAAATAAACCAGGGTAAAATTACAGCTTTACAAAACTCATTGCATTACCCTGCAGTGGAAAGATAATTAGGAAATTGGTTTTGTACTAATGATTCATATCTAGCTGGGCAGGAGCTGTGTCAGGAACACAACTTTAATTTAACATAATTCTGCAGTACAAAACATGCTTTGCAATATTTTTATGCCCAGATCCTCACAGTGTTGCTGCCTCTCCTCTCCCACCCCTTCCTCCCAAATCACTGTCCCAGACAAGGACATTTGGGGACCACCTGCACAATCAAATAGCAGCTAATTGTCCTTAGTGCTCTTGCCATGAGGCAGGCTCAATCTGAAATTGCTGGACCAGTGGGATTATTTTCCATGAACCTGATTATGATTTCTGAGAGTCAATTTATTACAACATGATCTTCTAATTGGTGAGGCTGGATAAAATCCATGAGATCACTGAAACCTTATCCTGAGACTGGTACACATGGTGCTCCAGGAACAGTCTTTAAAAAAAGTCTCTGAATATCACATTCCTGGAAGTCAAGATTTTAGGTTATGTTCAAGCCCTCCTATTCAACTATAACAAACTTTATCCTGTATTAAATAAAATTATTCCATTCAAATTATGTCATCACACTGTCAGTATTGACTGAAATAATCATAACTCACAAAAATAGTGTATTTATGCTGCATATATATTAAGGTTGCCTCCACAAGGGTTTTTCTTTGCAGATAAAATATTTTCCCGACAAAAATTTACAATTTCTCATGGAAGTATTATCCATGGAAACCATGCTACTGATATGCAATGAGGCACAAATGTCACCCACCACTGCACAATAACCTATGGATGAGGAGCAGGTTGATGTAGAGTTCTTCAGTTTGTGAAATAAAATCTACAAGATTTTCAGTAATCACCCTACCTTTATGTGGCAAACAATGACTTCTCTTTAGTGTGTAATTAATTTAATTAATATAGAAGTATATAACAAATGGTAGATTTCATCTTTCCCCTTTTTCTTTGAATCCCAGTAACTGAATATCTCTTCCAAGTTTATAATGACAGCTTCTTTCTCAATAGTGGCCTCAAGGCACAAGAATATACCAAATATTATGTACTTACATACAAAGCAAAATGAGAAATATCCTATTAGTCAACTCCTTTTAATCTAAGAAAAGAGGAAAGGATTTCATAGCATGAAAAATTTTCTAATCTATTGAACCATATTGCCATTATTGCTTTATTGCCTGTTATCACAGGTCTCTTATCAGCACATCCTCTTGGTAAGCGAATAAACCCTTTCACAACACAGCTCTAGCACAAATGCTGACTGTGGGATGGGACAAAGGAGATGGGGCATGGGCTCCAAGGGAGAGAGAGGATGTCTGTCCTGCCCCTGAGGGACCCACCAGCAGGCACTCACCCATGTGGGCAGCACTGCTGTCCTCGGAGGCTTTGCCCAAAGCAAAGGGATTTGGTGATTTAAAGACAAACAGGACCATGTCTAACTCCTAAACCCTTCCCCTGCCCGTTCCCCCCAAAACCACGGCAGGAGCTGGTGCCACACCAAGCACTGCTGGGGGAGACAGAGGAGACCCCCCAGTTCTGGTTCTGCTCTCAAGCACCAGTGGGGCTCCAGGGCTGCTGCAGATGTGCACCAGTAATTTACTGGCTAGAATTTGCCCTTGAGGGATTATTTCAGTGAGTGTCTCACTCCTGAGAGGACTTCACACATTATTGAGTTAAAACACTTAATAAACACTGACGAGAGTGTCACAGTATGCAAATGCACTGCTGGTGGGGCCGGGCTGTATTTTGGTGAATGTGTGTGAGAAAGAAACATTTGCTGACCCTTCCAAGATGCCTGAAGAGAATCCTCCCAGTTAAATCTCTGCCTATTTCACTCATACAAATAAAACTATAACAGGTCTAAACTTTCACTCTGAAGCCAGTTCTGTGCCAAGTGACTGAAAAATCACTTCACTGCATCAGTTTCCTAATTATTTACAGGCAGACTGGTGCTACCTTTCCTGTTAGATAGGGTTCCCATAGCAACATTACTTTTATCACATAAGAGGATTTACCAGATTAAAACAGACGCCTTCAGGTAATTAAAATACATGCAATTTCTTCATTATTTACATTTCTGCTAGTGAAGAACCACAATACTCAATTCAAACCAGGATGTTGAGGATCTTTGCGACCGAACAAACAAGAAATAAAGCTGTCAGTGTTTGTCTAGTACAAAATAGGGACATGCCAGCTGCAGGAGGCATTGCACACAAAAAGCCTCCCAGTTTGGAGCATGCAATGCCGAGAAGAGCAGGCTGTGCAACCTGGTATTTGCATTTGGAGACAGTGCCAGAAGGTTGGGATGAATGGCCTGGTTTATTTTCTGGAGAGTGAGTTTCCAAGAGAGGACATAATGCTTTGGATGTGTAAGAGCTTTAACCCTGGTGTCCTGGGCTGAATGATGGTGAGGGGTGGATTTGAAGGTGGTCACCTGATTCCCAGGTGATTTCAGCTGGACATGGCATTTACCACCTCTGCCTAGCAAGGTGTCAGACCCCCAGCTTATCAGAGACTGTGCAAAACTCATTCTTCCCAAAGCTGCAAAATTTGAGTTCCTATTAGAAGAGCTCAAGGATCAAAACCAATGCATCTAATACTTTCCATCTTTCTCCCAAGGGTTTGCATTTTGGGTTTTGCTTTGCCCCTTTGGCACTTCCAGAGGCTCTCTCCCAGCTTGACACCTGTGATGTTCCTGGATGCCCCAGCCTGTTGCAGGTTGAAGGCACACACAGGATTCAAGGTCTCCTGTAAGGTGACAGGGATTGGAGCAGCTCTGGGAGCTCAACCACAAAAGATGGAACAAAAAAGAAAACAGCAGGGAAAGTCAGATCTGGAAAAACAATCAAGCCTTTCTCTGGGAGATGAAGGGCATTTGGCACAGGGGATTTGCTTCTGCTGATGCTGTGGCTATCAGGAAAAAACTGGGAGGTTGGAGGCAGGTGTTTGTCCCTGTCCTGTGGAACAGAGACTCCAGCCAGTGAAAGCACTTTGGTTAGAGGGCTGAATGAACCTGCACATTTGTAACACTGAACACAGGTCATCCATAAAGCTGAATCTCAAGCTGCTTCCCTGTGAAACTACATCCCACACCACAGTATATTTGCATGACTTTCAGTAAACTGAACTGCATAAAGTCCCTCTAGAATTAAATCTGTCATCAGTGTATTTTAAGATTTTTTTTTTAATTAATATACAATTTGAGTGACTGCTATGGAAAGTTTTCTTGTTTGAAAGTATTGGGAGTACTAAATTCAATGTTGTTCTTCACTGTGTGCTGAACTACCCCACTTATTTACTCCACAGCTGAAGTCTGGAGGAGTGAGGACTTAAATCACTCCATGTAGGAGGCAACTTCAACTTCAGCAGAAAAGGCAGTTCAGCTTTCCAGCCTTCTTCTTCCCCTACTTTGAGAGTTTCAGCAGGAATTTAGTGCAAGTTGTCGAACCCTCGGCAAGCCTCGACTCCTCCCAGCTGCTACCTCTGCACAGACCAGAGGTGGATGAAAGCAAAAAGACATTTAAATGCAGACAAGGGTGGCCTCATCGTTTCCTCTGAGTCTTGTAACAGTTTCTCATGGGGATGAATAGCACAGCTCACCCTCTCAGAAGTGAGAATTGCAGTCCCCACAATCCACACAGACCCACCATACTGAGTCACATTTCAAGCTTCTTTGCCAGGTGTTATAACTAGGAACTTTTTTCTGAAGTTACAAAAGAAGAGCTAAATTCCATAGTTTGGCATTAAACACCATGTCCAACCTTGCACTTCAGGAAGCTGCAATTAAAACCTGACTGCTCTGATGACAGGCAGAAGAGAGTAACTTGCAGCTGGAACTACACCAGGCCCTGGACGTGCAGTTTAGCCACTGGAAATCCAGTTTAGCCCTTGGAAAGCCAATCTAATGCTGTCACAGATATTTCCATTGCAAATGGTTCATGAAGCCCATATGTGATATTGCTGTGGCCTTGCAGTGTTCTTTTAATTGTCCTGGCAGGTCTTCAAAAAGATACATTTGTTTTCAGGAAGATGAAATGGAAATAAATTTTAATGAAAAATGAGCACAAAAGTGATTACACAGAAGGAAATCAAACCAATTCTGTTATGTCTGGCAAGTCTCCTCCACTCTTAGAATAAGCTGGTTAACTCTTGATTAAAAAAACCACAAAGAATTGTAAGACAATCCAGTGCCCATAAAGCAAAGCTGTAAGCCCAGCCAACATCCTTCACTCACCAGGGAAAAATGTTGATTTGGGGTTATTTGGAGCAGACTTAGGTGCTACCATGGAGTTTCATTGATGCTGACCACTGCAGAGAGGCCCAATGGGTGCTCAGCATCTCCTTGTGAGGGCCTTGGGCTTGCACTGACTGAACTCTCCTGGGTGAATCCCCTATTCCCGAGTGCTGCAGACTAAATCTAGCACCAAAGCAAATGGCTCATGTGAAAAGATGGCAGCCCACAGGCTCAGAGGATCACCTGAACTCATATTAGATTTCTAAATTATCAGAAAGGGATGTGATGTTGCATTTGGAGGATAATGAGGACATTCAGTTCCTCATTGCTGTAAGACCTGAGGTTCAACCATAACTCCTCTGAGTAGGTTCTGACAGCTTTTCACTCTCTTACAGCATTGTTATGCAAACGTCCAGTAGCTCCAACCAGTGGATATGGCAAAAATGACACATTCCTACAGTCTTTGAGGGCAAGATGTTCACAGGCCCACTCACAGAAGTGGTGGTCTCTGCTCTAGATGGTAAATTAATCAGCCTCTAAGCTCTGAATGTTTTCTAGCTGTCCCTAAAGCATTCATCTACCCAAGGGCTCAGCCTTACTGATCTTTACAACACAAACATTACCTGCTTGGACTTACTTGGATTAAAATTGCAAACCACTTATTTTCTAGGCATTCAATTTCAGTATAAATTTTCAAATCCCATTGTGAGAACTCCCCATTCCCTGCTGTGTAGCCAAGCAGCAGCCATTAATGCAGCTGGCACATGCTCTTGCCAGGCTACACCTAATCACTGCCTGCTGAGCCCCGGAACAGACACAAAACAGGAATGAACAGAGCTGCTGTAGATCACAAGTCTGATCAGATGAGAACTTACTGGGAACATCAGCTGGAAAATGTGCCATTTGTCAGAGAATTTGGAAGGTGTCTGTACCCTGGTGGTCCTTCAGCGGTGCTTTACCACTGCCTAGGTGGTCTTTGGACTTCAGTTTGCCCCAAGGGTTGCTCCCAGCCCTGTCACCAGATTCATCTCTCCTTGGGCAAAGAGTGATGTAGACTCATAGAATCCTCTAGGCTGGCATTCTAGGATTACCAAGTCCAGCTGTAAATCTAACACTGCCAAGCCCACCAGCTTCAGGGTGGCCTCACATCATAACACAACAAGATGTGGCTGCCTGGAGGGTTCCTGCCTGGCCTGAGACCTCATCCACCTCCACAGCCAGCAAGGGATGGAAGCACTTCATGGGGACAGTGTATCTCACCTGCCCCAGACATCTGTTCACCAACCCCAGGGATCTTCACAGACGTATCTTGGATTAGACATGACTCATGGAGTGATTCAAGTACCTGTGACTCAGCTTGCAATTGATTGTTGTGGTCACAGCCCAGCTCCTACAATCTAAAGGTCATTGGGATGAAATGGAACAGGCTCCTCCCAAGGATCATTTACTGGCTTTGATTCTTCCCTGTGGATTTTCTTGTTTCAGAAAATGGAGTGACAACACACAATCTCTTCCATACAAAGCCTGACTCATTTTTTTTCACACAAACACTGTAGAGGCAGGGGGATTAGAACCGATTTCTTACTCTGCCTTGGCATTTCCCTTGGGCACAGCCAGTCTATTCCTGTGATCCTGCTTCTCATGCCCCTGGTTTATATGTGTTCCTGCTTTCCTCTAGAATGTCTGGACAACAACTGTCTTGTCCAAATTCAATTTTTTAAATCATACAATTTCTCATCCTCCCTAGTAAACCATTCCCTACCTAGAAGAGTCATCCATTATAAGTTATGCAACAGTGGAAAGGAAACCCTGGGATAACTCAGTGATATCTCACAGCAAGCAACATCACTGTCAGCAAACAAAATCCCACACAGTGGTCCTGAACATATGACAAATATTTTCCTTTTTTTAATTAAATCTGAACCAAAGCCATCAATGCCCCAATTCTGAAAGAAACCCCTGCAAACAACAGTTCATCTGGGCCTTCCCCAAGAGACAACTAATTTTATGCTTCATCAGAAAGAACACATTTCACTCCCAAGAATAATTTTAATCCTTTCCCTAATTTGCGTGTGTTAGCATTCAGAAGCGATTAGAGTTGCACAACATGAAGTAATCAAGTTTAAGCACTGTACATAACGCTCAGCAGCTTCTGCACAAGGCAGAACATACCCTCAACAAATTTATTGGCAGAGTTGCCCATTTGAGGCTATCTGAGAATTTTCTGTTGATAAAAATATTTCCTTTATTCCCACAGTATTTGCCTAAAGCATTCCCTGGAACACCAAAAGAACAGGACAATAAAGAGGTTGCCTTCTTAACTCTTCATACACAACTTATGGTTTGTATGGGGCCCTTTAAGCTTTTTTGTGCCTGGCTTTTTGACTCATCTGAAGTAATTTACTTTGGGTCAAATCCAGAAGCCTTTATGGAGGGAAAGATTCATCACCTCCAAATGACCAAATCTTAAAAGAAGCTTCAGTCCCAGAAATAAAACCATCAATTCCATCAGGCTACCCCTCTGCTAATAAATTAAATAGGTTTGGAAGCAATCTCTCAGATACCAGCCAGCTGGCACAGGATGAGCTGTGTCCATAATGCTTAACTCTCCGAAACTGCAGAACAAAAAATGTTTGTGAAAATTGCCTGTGGGGAGCATTGACCCATCCTGATGCACCATGATATCCTCCCATCCCATGAGCCATCCCCCCTGCAGCATGCCTGGGGTGTGCCATGGACATCTCTGACAACTGAATGGTACCAAGGACTGACCTCCTGCACCAGGAAATGAGACCCCAGATTCCTTGGACACGAGCACAAACGCAGCCTTCAAACACCACTTTGGGCCAACACCTGTTGCTGGGTTTGCACAGTCCTTTATTACAGAAAATATCAGTGAATCCAAATGTTAGGTTCATGAATTCAGCAAAACATTATGTTTTTTGGGTTAATCTTTGAAGCTGGAATTTGCACTTTTATAATGCCTTCTTGATAGAGTTGGTGTGAAAACCTGGATAACCCTTGCACAATCCACCACATTACTGGGTTTCTTCACTTAATCCCTCATGGATATGAGTGAGTGAGAGGAAGCACTAAGAGAACAGGATGAATTGGCACTACTGACAGACCAATGTTGTGAAATATGCTCGATATTGAAAATATTGCTGCCCCTGAGCAGCAGCGAGGGCGGTCTGGGCTTTGGCTGCCTTGGCACCACACAGAAACCGCCTTGCTCTCCTTTCCTCCTCCTCAGGCACGGCTCTTGCCTAGGGAATGACTAATGCCATGTTCAATTTCCTTAATATGGCTTTGTATTGCTTGTACTGCAATGTAAATTCATATTGGAGTCTGAACAGGGAGAAGCTGTCCTGCAGGGAGGGGAAGGACAGCCAAAGCCGGAGCCAGGGGGCTCTTGGGCTCACCACCAGCTTAGTGCTCATGGCTCAGGAGTCACCCTCCCTCAAGGGCACCACTGCCCTCTTCAAGGGAGCACTTTTCACTTAAATCAATTATTTCTGAGTTTTTGCTGCTTGCTCCAGTGTCTGCTTCCTCCAGAGGTCTCACAACAAAGCCAAGGGGAGCCCTGAAAGTGGAACCTGAGCTGTGTTTTGTACTGTGACCTCCATTCAGCACTGTTCCTCTGGTGCTCATCCTCTCTGTCCAGTCCTTCCCTTCCTCAGGCCAAGCCAGGGGCTAAAGGATGTCTCAGAAACTCTGAGGATGGTTTTTCTTCTCTATTGCTTAAAATGCATATTAAAAAAAGGTTAAATACCTTTTATTGTCTGTGTAATACAGGCAGCACTGCACCTTCTGTGTTTCACGTTCAGGGAGAGAGAGGCAGGAAGCACTTACATACTCAAGGAAAGGCTATCAAATTAAATGGAACAATGGAAAAAAAAAAAAAAGCCATCCTGTAACCCAGTTTGTGCTTCTACACTGTTTAGGATGATATGAAAGTGCTACTTGATCAAAGAACAATTTCCAGGCCATTGTACAGTCAATTGGATTTTTCTTGGATGCAGAGCTATTTTCCCAGTTCCTGAAGATATTTAACCTGGAAACAGGGTTGCAGCAGCCTGAGCAGAGAAGTTGGCAATTGTGTGCAGATGCACTAAATGCTCATCCATGGCTTCACTTGTGTTCCCTGCCCTCCCACACAGCCCGTGGGATGTGCCCTGAGCATGGCACAGCGCTGCACATCCCACAGGGACTGGGAAGGCTGACAAAGGAAAATGCAAAAGGAGGCCAACAGCTCAAAAAATGGAGACAGGGAAACATCCCTGGTAGTCTGGGATAACAAGGCACCCAATATCTCAATTTACCCAAGCTGACATGCTGTTTCCCCACGCTCTCAGCAGCAAAGGCAGCACCCTGGCTGGGGCATGAAGAGAAGCAGTTCAATCCCTCGCCCCCAGACACCACCACAGGATCACACAGCATGTGCTGGAACTTGAGCATTAAAATGAGAATCTCATCTACAGCCAGCTCTTTTCTAACTTAAAGGGGGGAAAAAAAGAAAAGACATTATGGAGGAGTGGGTTGGGCTGGGCGAACCATGAGTAATAATTCGTGACCCCATGCAGAGGCTGTTATGAGAAAGAGGTTCATTCTCTCCTCCTTCACCTATTTTAAGTGCTTTAGAGTTCTTCATTCCTCTCACAGAAAGTCAGAGTTATATTACCCACCTCCAGAACAGTCCTAGCACAGCACAGCATGGTGCTGTTACACTCTACAACAGCTTTGTGTGTGCACCAAGTGGACCAGGGGCTGGTGCAGGCTGGTCCTCCCAGGCATCAGCAGAGCTCTGGCCAGGGCTGGCCCTGCTTGAAAGGCCTGGGATATTCTCCATTGACTTCAGTCAGGTCTTCTACAATGTAAAATCAAAAAAGAAAAATAAAGAAAATAAATAACTGCACCATAAGTCAGGAAAACCACAACTCCAGGGGAAAAGAACAAGGCAATCAAACATTCCATCCTAACAGCTCGAAAGGAAAGTGTTGGCTGCTTTTGACAACATTATTACTATCTCTAAATTGGTACTATTATTTCAGAATGTTAAGGCCATGCCCCAAAAGTGTCTCTGACCAGAGTCCAATGGACTTCAAAGAGAGTGATTAGGACAGCAAAATTTTTTGTAAAATGTCTTCTGCCATCTGCCAGTCCTGTGTAGCTTTCCAGCACTCAGATATCCCTGACAGCTGTCCATCTGCAAAGCCCCTACCTGGCTTCCAGCCACTCCACAAACATTTCTTGGTTTCTACTGCCCTACAGTACTTCTGCATTTACTATAAAGACTATTACAAGCACATCGACTTTTTGTTCAAAGTCATCCTGCAAAACATTACCCAGCCCTCCTGTTCCAAACCTGTGGTTATATATGAGACTCCATCTCCAGTGCTACCCAGCAGGGCCCCTCTACCTGCAGGAGGGGACTCTCAGCACAGCCCTGACAGCCTGAGGGATTCATTGAGCACAGAACTGAACAGGGATGAGAAGTAAAGCAATTGCATTAGACAAGAAAGACAGAAATTTTTCTTCTTTTTTTTTGGGGCACTCAGAAGAAGAAAAATTACTGCAGGGAGAGACTGTGAGTGAATGATGGCTTCTCAGCTTAGCAATATCTCCAGAAGAAATTCTGTATCATTATATTTTGCTCTTGAGAGCAGTGATGGACGAGCTCACCCTTCACATGTTCCCACAGTTAAACAGAGCAGGCTCTCACCATGCTGGCTTTGTCTTGATCCCTACTTGCCTTGACCTTTTGGGGAGGACCAGGGTAAATCCCCACGGGGATTCACAGCAGGCTGTGCACTCAGACTGGGAGCTGCCAGTATCTCCCCAGGGGACCCAGGGGCTCCTCACCTCACCTGGAGTCATTGTCTGAGCAAGGCATGGTCCCCTCAGTGCCAGGGCAGAGCCAGGGACTGCTCTTCGGTCTGTGAGATGAGGCCAGTGATCTTCTCATGCAGCAATCATTGAATGGTTTGGGTGGGAAGGGACCTTGAAGTCTCATCCCACCCCCTGCCATGGCAGGGACACCTCCCACTGTCCCAGGCTGCTCCCAGCCCCATCCAACCTGGCCTTGGACACTGCCAGGGATCCAGGGGCAGCCACAGCTGCTCTGGACACCCTGTGCCAGGGCCTCATCACACTCTGAATAAGGAATTTCTTCCTAATAGCTAATCTAAATCTCCCCTCTTCTAGTTTAAAACCATCCCGTCTTGTCCTATCACTGTCTGCCTGTGCAAAACGAGGAATGTTCAGCTGAAAAACACAGAAATGAGAAATGTTCAGGTGGCAAAAACCACAGAGGAAGGTGAATGTTAAATATTCAGGCAAGAAAAAGCAACGAAGTTGCTCTCCATAGCCCAAAATCTGAAAATGGGGACAGAGCACATCCCACTGCTCTGCTATTACACACTGCAAATAAATTGTTTCTGCAACAGAAATAGCTATTTTCTGAGCCAAAAAAAAAAGCAGAGCAAGGACTAATCAAATTCAGTGTTCTTCAGCAGTGTAAGTCTAATGCCTCCCACTCCAATGTCATTTCAATAATTTGAAAACAGAAGTAAAACCTTTAATGTCTATTTTGCTTTTCTTGTAGCTGTTTCAAGGACCAGGAGATCCCAGTGTATCAGCATCCCTCCACAAGCATTCCTGAGCTTATCTCCAAATGCCCCTGGGTAAAAAGTTCAGCATGAGGGTGGGTCATTGTGAAGATGGTGGCACAGACCTGAAGGTCTGGGGTCAGGTTCAGACCTCAGAAGTGTTGTGCCATCTCCAGAGCAAAGTTTTGGCCAGCCACCTGTTCCTTGCTATTATCAATGGAAAACTCTGATTGCTTCGACAGCTGGAAAAGGCCTGGAACCCCCTGGCAACTGCAGGCAGGGAGCAAGCATGTTCAGTTTGGGGTAAAAGCAAGCACAGATGTCAAAATGTCACTTTATCAGATTCAACAGACAATGAGATAATTAAATAAACAAACCCAAACCCAGAGGTTATTTGTTTTCATTGCTATCTGTACTTATTGCTTCTCTTTCCTTCATTTCTGCCCACTGTTTGGTTGAAGTTTAATCCATCTGGACCACATGACTCCTACGGATCAGTGGGGAGGCAGTGGACCTTCAGATCCAGGTCATGATTTTGCATGCCCAAAAGGCATTTCACACATTTTTAGGATATATCTCACCCTCACTGTTCAGACCTCTCCTTCTCAGGTGGGAGACCAGGAAAAAAACTCTTTTTAAGAAAATAAAAGAAACTGTTCAATATTCTGGAAACGTTGAAGCTGGGAGGAGAATTAAATCCAAAACAACACTGCCTTTCCACACAGAGGAAATTACCACTGTCTAGCCATCTTTTATTTTTTAAATGTTATAAATTTCCCCTTGCTATTAAGGATTATTTGCACTGCCAGAAACTGATTTCTCTTTGCCAGCTCCTCCTTGTAGTCTGTAGTCTCCTTTTTCCTTTGGAGACAAAGGCATAGTGAATAATAACACTGCAGATTTACTAGATAAATAACAAAAGAAATATTACTAGATACTCTAGCCTTTGCCTTGAAAGTAACAACTACGGGTGTATTTCCAGCATTAAAAAAAAAAAAAGAAAAAAGTGAGTTTCTAAAAAAATACAATGCACTTCTTAGATTAGACATGACTTTTACTTTTAAAATACAAGTTAACCCTTACTCACAATGGTGCTGACCTGGCATAAAGGGGGCTCTGATCAGTTTTTCTCCTACATTTACAAATGCACCACAGTTCTGTTCTGGGGAGATCCCCATCTATAAAGAAAAGGATAAAAACAGTTGGTAAACCTTTGTCAGGTTCCTGAGTGCTAACAAAAGTGCAGACTTGAGCCATTCCTTCAGAGGGGTTTGATGATGGCAATGTCTGCCCCGGGAACGCCGCTGAGCTGGATCCCTGCCCCAGCACAGCCCTCGCCAACCACCAAAGCCAACATTTGCTTACAAAGCAATTGTTGTAAAGCCAGCTCCTGACTTTTTAATTTATTGAATATTTGTTCCCCTTGACCGAAACTCCAGCAATCTCTCTGCCAGAACTAATATTTGAAAGCGCATATTTTAACATAATTTGCATAACTTTTCCAAAACAAGTTATTGCTGTCCGTGGCCTCCTTATTTTACATTCTGCCTGAGCCCAAGGTCAAGGAACTCAGTGGGCGCTGCTTGATTTTTCTGAGCTTTTTACAAGAATTTCCAGACCCAACAAGAGCACTCTGCCAGCAAAATGCTGCATTTGCCACGTGCTGTCTCCTGCATGCAATGGACACCTGACAGCAGGACCACACTTGGTTTGTTTTTATTCACTCTCTGCCATGTATTTTAAATTTTTTGTCCTTGCTTAAAAAGCCAACAGTTGTGCTTGCAACATTCTTTTGTAAAGTCTCTCGTGGCTGCCACAAAAATCTTCTATCAAAACCTGAATAAGAGTTAAAATTCGTCTTTTCTAAAATGTTCTTTTCCATCTTTAGTATCGTTATTATGAAAAAGTTTGGGTTGGTGCACATCTACTGTCCACACAACCAAACAGGAATGTTAATCACAATGACAAATGGACTTATTTTGGTTTAAAGAGGTTCCCTTTTGCAGCCTGTTCTATAAATAACACAGCTTTTACATAAGGTTCTTTGGGTCCACGGGTGACAAGAGTTGCCACCAGCAGCAGTTCTAGATGAAGCTGTTTTGCATGCCATGTTACACAACTATTGCAACCTGTTGCATCCACACTGATATCTTTCAATGGTTCTACTCTGTCCTTGCACTTCCTTCATGTGAGGAAACAGCTTTTCCGTTCAGGAGGGGCCCAGGGCTGAGGCCATTTCCCATCAGCACCAAACAGCACATTTGACAACCAACCTGACACAAAGGCAAAGGAAATTCTGCTTCTATATTAGTACCATTTTTAATTGGTGATAGTTCTTGGACAGCTCATCTGAGAGCTGCCTTCTGAGTCACATCCCATCTCCTGCTCCAAGCCCAGAGGAAAACACACCCCTCTGTAGGTGTCTTCAGTTCAGTCAGGCCTCCAGCCTGTTAGAAGCAATTTCTCCAGGAGGGAATTATTGACTCTGAGCTGCATCATCCACGGGATCCAGCAAACTGACGTGATTTAGGGGATGGGAAGGAGAACACAGAACCCAGCTGAAAGAGCAAGGAAAATTGACAAGTGTGTGGACTAAATACATTGAAGGAATTGGAAAACAACAGTGACACATTGATAAAATAAATAAAAGTAGGAATCTTCCTCAAAACAGCTGCTGGAAACAATTATTTTTTTACTTGGTTTTCTCTGCATTCTAACTGCCATCCTCATCTTTAATCCTTATAAAGAAAACAAGTTTCATAGATAGCATTTTCTTCCTCTGATGCAAGGTATTTTGAACTGAATAATAGAAGAAGAAGCTTGCTGCAAGCCCTCCCAGGCCTACAGTTTTTCCAAGATCTTTAAATGGAACAGGAAGACCTTTTTTTTTTTTTTTCCCCATTTATCTCCATCACAATTGCCTTGATAATTGCACCTCTCAGATCAGCTGCCCCGTACTGGCGGTGCTCACCCAGCTCAGCCGGGAGGTGGGTGGGTGGGATGGCTGTGGGTAGGACCCTCCACCAGAGTGAATCAGCCCGGCTGAGCAGACTTGCGAGGCCATCAGCTGATTCCTGCCGGCTGAGCCTCTGCCTCCTGTGACTCATCCTCCTCCGAAGCGAACAAAGAGCCCCCGAACGCCGGGCTGAGTCACAGCTGCTTTGAAGGTGGCACCGGGGTGGCTCTAATGTGCCGCCCTACCCCGGGGGGATGCTGGGGAGGGGGCTGTCCCTGTGGCAGCGAACCTCAGAGCTCTGAAAATGACAGCAGGGGGGACAAGAAAGGCCCCTGAGGAGAACAAGACCCCCCCCTTCCAGCCGCCTTCTGTGACAGCTCTTCAATGCGCTTCTGCCGGGGCAGGGGGACAGGGATGGCGGCTGATGCAGGGGATGACCGAGTTCCCGGGGACTGCAATTACCCGGGATTAAAATGCGGAGCTCTGCAGTTACATTTTGACAGAAATTACAACCTCAACGGGGGGAAAAGTCGGGGAAGGGCACCAATAAAGCAGAACAAGCAGGCAAATTCAGCTCTGATTTAAGCGCGTCTCTGCTGCCAGATTTGGCCATTTGGCACCCACTGACAGCCGTGTATTACCCGGTGATCCTTCCTACCGAGGCAAAATCACAAATTTCCTTGGAGATTGCTAAGATGGCTCTAGATTTCTGCTTCACTCCCGGGTAGCATTTCTTTCCTTCCCACAGATATCTGCTGCTTTTCCGGCAGAGAGGAGCCAGTGATGCCTTCCCTTGCCCGCTCACCTCCTTGGCCAGCAGCACCCTGGGCTGCCCATCCCCTGCTCCCCCCTGCCTTCAAGAATCATTAATTATCATAAGGAAAAACATTTCCTTTAACTGCACAATGTCAAACGACTCTTCAATTTAAGAGCTCGTCTGTTTTCATCAGTCCAGGGCGGTGCTGCTGTGTGGTGAGACTGACTGGTGGTATTCCACTTGTGAGCATGCTCCGACTGGGAAGTACTCAGACAATCCAACTGCCAGCAGGAAATAATATCTTGTAAGGCATGGAAAAGCAAGGGGAAAAAAAAGGAGGATAGGCTTGGATAAGTCCTCTAGAATTGTGAGGGTAGGGGCTGACATTGGTTATCATTGAGGAACCCATTAGGCTGAACATCTGCATTTCCAAATAGGACTAAACTCTATCAGGAGATTCGGTTTGCTCAGATGCTGTTTTAATGTTTAATTTATTCAGAATAATTTAGCTTCATTTGGGGAGTTGCAAATGAACTGTTACTTGTTCTGTGTCAACAAATCACCGGGGTTTCTTGCTTAGAAAAATAAAAAGGAAAACAGACATATTGTCAAAGCCAAAGCTCCTTATTCATTACCCACCTTTCCAAAGACCAGCTGGTGGAGAGAGACAAGGGGTAATTCACCCAGCAGTGGCCAGGGATGCT